>CAUYLG010006069.1:0-16550 GCA_963573385.1 Cacajao melanocephalus | reverse complement strand
TAATTTATATTCCCAAAAACAGTGTAAAAGCATTCCTATTTCTCCACATCCTCTCCAGCATCTGTTGTCTCCAGATTTTTTAATGATCACCATTCTAACTGGCGTGAGGTGGTATCTCAATGTGGTTTTGATTTGCATTTCTCTAATAACCAGTGACGATGAGCATTTTTTCATATGTTTCTTGGCCTCATATATGTCTTCTTTTTAAAAGTGTTTGTTCATATCCTTTGCCCACTTTTAGATGGGCTTGTTTTTTCCTTGTAAATCTGTTTTAGTTCTTTGTAGATTCTGGATATTAGCCCTTTGTCAGAGGGGTAGATTGCAAAAATTTTTTTCCCATTCTGTTGGTTGCCAGTTCAGTCTAATGATTGTTTCTTTTGCTGTACAGAAGCTCTGGAGTTTAATTAGGTCCCATTTGTCTATTTTGGCTTTTGTTGCCAATGCTTTCAGTGTTTAGTCATGAAGTCCTTGCCTATGCCTATGTCCTGAGTGGTTTTACCTAGGTTTTCTTCTAGGGTTTTTATGGTGTTAGGTCTTATGTTTAAGTCTTTAATCCATCTGGAGTTAATTTTAGTGTAAGGTGTCAGGAAGGGGTCCAGTTTCTACTTTCTGCACATGGCTAGCCAAAACTGGCAAAATTTTATGACAAATCAACTATTAAACAATTTGATAATTTTATAATGCTTGTGAAATTATCATACTGCTTAAACCTGCTTAAACAAATAAAAAGGATTATTCAGCTAGAGATTATGTAAAGTACTGTGCTTTTCTAATAAAACATATTGGTCATATATTAAAATAGACTGAAAAGCCATAGCTAATTCCAGTGTTCCAAACTCTTCATAGAACATACAATATTTATAGAAAGGTTTAATAGAAAGGGTTTCAACTTTTAATAGAGACACAGTATCTTTTCTCTTAGAGACAGATTTTAGAGAAATCCAGTAGTCTGGAGTGAGACAGTCAAAGTTCAAATCTGCTACTTACTAGCTGTGTGATCTTGGTCAAGTTGCTAAACTTCTCTGTATCTCGCTTGCTTTATCTGTAAAATGGAGACGAAAGTGGCTCCTATTTTATAGCATTGTTTTTAGTTATACTTTTAACAGTGTTGAAAATAAAGTAATCCAGACAAAGAGCTTAGAATACTGTCCGCCATAGAGTAGAGACTTAATAAATGACAGCTATATGTCTTTCATTGTATTTTCACTTCTTATGTTCTCTGTTTTCCTTAAACAGAATATTAGCAAATCAATAATAAATGGTTGAAAAATAAAGAAGAAAAACTCTTTAGAAAAAATATATCTCTTTCAAATTAATCACTTAGTTTGCCCTTCAATGGCCCAATATTTCCCAAAACAGAGTGTTCTGACTAGCCCAAAGGTTTTCAAAACTTTAAGGTGTGTAAGATTTTCTTTTTAATTATTGAAAAATAAACATTCTTGAAACACTTCTCTTGAAACAGGCTGTTCCTATTAATATTTTCTTGGAGACTCATCTAAATGAAATTTTTAATTATATAACAAAAAGCAATGACAAAGTGGAGACATAGAATTAAGGAGCTAAAATGTCTGCTTGATAATTTAAAAATTGGTCTATTGCTCTGCCTTATTAACAGGTGCCACTTCCTAAACAAGAACACGCAAACAAACTGGTGATGAACATCAGGTTACCTTGTTAACAAGGACATTAAAATAAAAGCCAGTTAACATCAATTCACAAAGAAAACTGTTTTTAATATAAACAAAAGATGGACAAAAATCACAGAATAAATAGCCACTCTTCCAAAGGAAGATGTGATGTGGATGTTTGAAGAGTTTCTATTTCCATCAAATAACACACACACACACTTGGGTACATGCACACACACAAACCCAGAAGTGGGAGGATGGGGGAGCATGTGCTCTTATTAAGAAATAGTTGTTTTTTAAAAACAGATTTGGCATAGGCAGACTTGACTTTTTGTAGAGTCTTTCCTCAAGAAAAGTCTTTCTTTTCTAAGAGGGGTTAGAGCTTGTTCTAGGTCTAAGGATCCTTTCTGGCTCTGTACAGAAGCTTCTGTCTGTCCTTGTGTAGATTGGTGTGGGCATGTTCCCAGGCATGGGAAGAAGTTGCAAGGAAATCAGGAGAGATCAAAACAGACAAGATGGAAAACTGTGTTGGATGTTCTCTAAGGTTCTGTTTACTTTACATTTTATATTCTGTGCCCTAATTTTTAGTTTCTTTTGTCTATCATCTACTTTTCCCAGACTTACTCAGTTACAATCTGTGACTGAACTTATCTAGTTAAATAAAAAAACTTCCTTTCTCCATCTAGCCTGCAGGATTTCTTATTAGAGTGGCTCCACCTCGATAATAGTGGATATTGACATAAGATTATGTAAATCCAACTAACTGAAGCCATGTGATACAAGAGAATTGCCCTATGAGTTCAGGTAAAATGTGAAGACTTCTTTATATGACTTTATTTTACTTCCTACTTTTAATAAAATCAAGTTTTATCAATATTTTTCTCCATGAACACTGGAAATTCTGCTCTTTAAGCATCATTATCCCATTTAAGCTAACACTGACATTTGTGAATCTCAAACACGAATGCTGCCACCTCCACAGATCTGAGTTTTCTAATAAAGCTGTTTCATTCCATATGTTCATATTGCAATGTTTGTTTTACAGCATAGCTCATATTTCATTTTATTCCAAAATTTTGTTTCAGCAAAACTTCATGGAATATTTTCTCTTTTCCCTTTAACAGTGTAATGGAACAAAACAATGAATCTGGAATACAGTTTAAATATAAACAAATGTAAAAGTGCAATCAATGATAGAAATAACTGGTTGTTGTGTTTAAGATTTGACCAGCTAGAAAACTCAAGTTCCTTTGGTTTGTACTGACATATAACAAGCACTGTGCTAGTGTTATTAGAAAACACTTCTATCAACTACTTGACAACATAGGTTTTGCTAGAAAAGTCAGCATTTCAAACATCCTTTTAACATGTCTCATATTGATTGTATCATGATTATAGAACTAAACATTTTGCAAAAGGAAAAGATATGTAATAAGCCTTTTGCAAAAGGAAAGGCATCCTCAAAAGATCATTGCAAAAATTTATAAGAAAAAATCTGTAACTTGCTTTAAAAAATAATTTAGTATATATTTCAAGTAGACATTACTGGTATATAGAAATGCTACTGATAAATTGATTTTGTATCCTAAAACCTTGCTAAAATTGTTTTTCAGTTCTGGTAGCCTTTTGGCAGAGTTGGTAGGGTTTTCAAGTATAAAATCATATTGTTGGTGAAGAGAGCCAAGTTGATTTCTTCATTTCCCATTTGAATGCCTTTTATTTCTTTCTTTTGCCCAATTGCTCTGGCTAGGACTTCCAATACTATCTTGAATAGGAGTGGTGAGAGTGGGCATCCTTGTCTTGTTCCAGTTCTCAAGTGGAATGATTCCAGCTTTTGCTCATTCAGTATGATGTTGGCTATGGGTCTGTCATAGATGGCTTTTATTATTTTGAGGTATGTTCCTTCAATGCCTAGCCTACTCAGGGTTTTTTATCATAAAGAGATGTTGAATATTATCAAAAGGTTTTTTTCCATCTACTGAGGTAATCATGTTTTTTGCTTTTACTTCTGCTTATGTGGTGAATCACATTTATTGATTTGCTTATATTGAACCAGCCTTGTATCCCAGGAATAAAGCCAACTCGTTTATAGTATATTAACTTTTTGATGTGCTACTGAATTTGGTTTGCTGGTATTTTGTTGAGGATTTTTGCATCTATGTTCATTGCCATGAAGTTTTCTTTTCTTGTTGTGTCTCTGTGAGAGTTTGGTATCAGGCTGATGCTGTCTTTGTAGAATTACTTAGGGAAGAGCCCCTTCTTGATTTTTAAGCAGAGTTTCAGTAGTAACTGAAATAGTTAGTAACAGTTGGTAACAGTTCTTTGTATGTCTGGTAGTATTTGACTACCAGAACAAATAGTTCTTTGTATGTCTGGTAGTATTTGATTGTGAATCCATCTGGTTCAGGGCACTTTTTGGTCAATAGGTTTTTGTTATCATTAATTCAGTTTCCTAACTTGTTACTGGTCTGTTCCAAGTGTTCACTTTCTTCTTGGTTCAATCTTGGGAGGTTTTATGTTTCCAGAGATTTATCAATTTCCTGTAGATTTTCTAGTTTGTGTGCATAGGGTTGTTCATAGTATTCTATGAGGATCTCTGTAGGATCAGTTGTAATGTCCTCTTTGTAAATTCTAAATGTACTTATTTGCATCTTCTCAGCTTTTTTTCTTTGTTAATCTAGCTAGTATTCTATCAATCTTACTATCTTTTTAAAGAACCACCTCTTGGTTTCATTGATCTTTTGTATGGATTTTTGCATCTCAATTTTATTATGCTCTCTAATTTTTGTTACTTGTTTTCTTCTGCTAGCTTTAGGGTTGTTCTTTTTGTTTTTGTTTTTTTCCTAGTTCCTTTAGGGGGAAAGTTGTACCCCTTATCATTACGTAATGCCCTTCATTGTCCTTCTTTTTATTGGCTTAAAGTCTGTTTTATTGATATAATAATAGTGGCTCACATCTTTAATCCCAGCATTTTGAGAGGCTAAGGGTGTGTGAATCGCTTGAGCCCAGGGTTTCAAGATGAGCCTGGGCAACATGGTGAAGCTCTGTCTTTACTTAAAACAACTAAAATTAGCTGGGCAGGGTGGCACGGCCTGTGGTCCAGCTATTTCGGAGGGTGAGGTGGGAGGATCACCTGAGGTTTGGAAGTCAAGGATGCCGTGGGCTGATATAATGCCACTTCACTCCAATCTGAGCAATAGGAGTATAATCTGATCTCCAAAAAAAAAAAAAAAAAGACTAGTGGCTCTTGTTCATTTTTGCTTTCTATTTGCATGATAGGTCTTTCCCCATCCTTTTCTTTGAGTCTCTGGATATGACTACATGTGATATGGGTCTATTGAAGATAACAGACGGTTGGGTTTCATCTTTATATTAAGCTTGCCACTCTGTATCATTTTAAGTGTGGAATTTAGCCTATTTACATTCAAGGTTGGTATAAGTTATTTTTAACCTTTCACCACATTGTTAGCTGTTTGTTATGTAAACTTGATTGTGTAGTTGCTTTATAGTGGCTGTGGGTTATGTACTTACAGGTTTTTGTTGTAGAAGGTTTAGTTCTTTTGATTCCATGTTTAGCACTCCTTAAGGATGTCTTACAAAGCTGGTCTAGATGAAATGTATTCCCTCAGCAACTGCTTGTCTGAAGAAGATTTTATTTCTCCTTCACTTATGAAGCTTAGTTTGGCAGGGTATGAAATTCTTGGTTGGAATTTCTTTTCTATAAAGTTTACTTTCTTAATAAACTTGCTTTCACTTTACTGTATGGACTGACCTCAAATTCTTTCTTGCACAAGATCCAAGAACCCTCTTTTGGGATCTGGATTGGGACCCCTTTCCAGTAACATCTTTCTGGTGACCCAGATGGAAAATTATTGAGGAAACTCCCAGCCCGAAGGCTAACTTTGTATAAGTGGTGGGGTCTAGTAACATCTTTCTGGCAAACCACAGAAGGGATCATATTAAGGAGACCCTCTGACCCAAAGGAAAATCATCTGCACCAACTGGCCAACTTTTGTGTAAGTAGGGTGCATTTACCTGGGTAAAGAATGGGATTGGGTTAAAGACCCAACTTAGGGAAGTTAGAGGCTCTCCTAAGACAGAGTAGGTTAAAGGCCCCTCTTAATAAAAGGCAAGGACACTTGAGCAAACTTGGTTTGAGGCTCAACTTAGGAAGGTTAGAGTCTTTCCTAAAATATAGAGACCTGGAAGCCCCTTTCAGTAAAGTATCTCTCAGCTAAGAATGGGTTTGGCACTATGAGATGTTAACTGCTACTCTCTTTAAATTAATCTGCCTTGCAATCTTTGCTGATGGCTGTGGGTGACAGAATTCAGTGTACACAGAACCAAAGGACATAGGGAGCTTTTTGTCTTCCTAAAAGGGGAAATTTAAGAGCTGACGGGACTGCCAGAAAAGATCCTTTCATGACCAACAAACAGCTGACTGAACTTTTGATTCAGTATCAGCTGCAATGGGTGAGTCTTTCTTTGGCCTCACTGAACTCTTCACCTTCCCTACTTCACCACAGGCAATGCTTTTCTGTCTCTCCTTTCCTTTTCCTATCTTTTCTGTTACTTAGGACTTGTAACCATGTGGCAGTACTTTTTCTTGGTCTACATCATCGCAATAGTGGCTTGGCTTAGTGAATGAGTCCTTTCTGATTTGATATGTTTTACCCTTACCATTTGTTAATTCTCCTCCCCTCCACAAAACTTGAATTTTTTCATTCTCTGAGCACCTGGGAGGTTACCTTTGGTAAAGTTCAAAAGCCAGAAATATTGGCCACTTGGTGTGGCTAAAATTGGGTAATAAGAAATTTTAAAGGGCTGGGTGTGGTGGCTAATGTCTGTAATCCCAGCATTTTGGGAGGCCAGGGCAGGTGGATCACTTGAGGCCAGGAGTTTGAGACCAGACTGGCCAACATGGCAAAACCCTGTCTCTACTAAAAATACAAAAATTAGCCAGGCCTGGTGGTGCATGCCTGTAATCTCAGCTACTTGAGAGGCTGAGATATGAGAACCACTTAAACAGAGGGGGCGGAAATGGCATTGAGTGAAGACTGTGTCACTGCACTCCAGCCTGGGTGACAGAGTGAGACTCTGTCAAAAAAAAAAGAAAAAGGGAAATTTAAAAGGACTTTTTTTTAAAGAGCTTATGGTTAAAAGTCAGCTTAATTAAAAGCATACATTCAAGCTCTAACAGCATTGGAAAAGACAAAAGAGGTTCCACAGACCCTGTTTTGTGGGGAAAAAAATCCTGTTTTTCTCATAAAAGCCCAGAAACTGGAAGTAGATAAATCCCTCTCAAAATCTAAGGCTCTGTTCTGTTTTGCACAGCATTTTCTGACATTTTTGACATTAGGGGTATCAGAAATTACTTCACATTATGATATAGCTTTGGTATGTGATAACTAGGTAGGAAATATACTTTTGGGGCTATCTAATGGCAGTTATGGGAGATACTCAGCTCTGCAAGTTTGGATCAGAGAAATATCCTCTTGGCCACCAAGAAGTTAAGGAAATGTCGCCACTCTCCACTGAGAGATAAGACTCCCATGAGAGATTGGTTAATTGCGTCTTTTTGAGATCCAGGAACTGGTATGAAAATGGGACCCTTAATTTTTGGAAATTGGTTTTGCCTTCCAGCTGTGTCTGCTCATTAGGCCCTGAAAACTGCATGCTTTAAAGAGAAACTTAAAAACTGGAAATTAAAAATCTTACAACTACTGGATCTTTTGTCTATGTATTTGCATGCAGTGTGTATGTGACGTTTATATATGAAAAGTTTTGATTACTTAAAAAATAATAATTGCTTAAATCAGATAGTTTGTTACAAAAGCAAAATATGAATGTCATTTAATTCACATGACTTTAATAATCTTTTGGAAATGAAGACAGTCTTAAAAATTATTGAAAAAATAAATTAGTCTTCAAAATTTAGACATTTGATTTAAATTAGGCAGGTCAGATATTAGGTTTTCTAAATGGTTTAGGGTCATAAACTGCTTCTTTGACTTCGGAAAATTGTTCGATTTACCTACATTGGATCATTACATATTAGATAAGACCTGGGACATGTGGAAAGCCATGCCCCCTAGCTATGCTGGAAAGAGTCAGCCCTTACCGTACTTCTGTCTGTTTTCCTAGACTCCACACCTAATTAAGCCCCTTATCAAGGTTTTCATCAAAAGTAAAACTCACTAAGAGTTAACACTGTAACATGTAAATGAGACTACTAAAAACAATTTTACACGCAAGGTGTGTAAAGAAAGTGAAATGTGTTTTTTGGTAAAAGATTATAAGAAGGCAGGGGAATGTGGATTTTTTCCACAAGATTAAAAGGTTAAAGAACTGTTTTAAGTTAGATAAAATAAAGCTGAAGCTTTTAGTAAGTTGTGGAAGGTTTGTGAAAAATTAATTGTAAAAGAGATTCTGTGTGAACATATTGGCTAAAGTTAAAAGGGTATTATTCAGTTTTTCCATAAATTAAGTATAGGAATAAATGCACAACACATTTTTCTTAGCACTGATCTGCTCATTAACCAAAAAATGTAAAGGGTTATAAAAGGTTTATGAGAATATTACCTTATGGTCAAACTAATTAAAATTAAACAGATTCGTTTATATGGTTTTATTAAAAATTTGGTTTAACAATAATAGTACACTAATATAAAGGTAAAATGTGGCTTATTTGGTATATTGAAATCATACAAGAAGTGGTGTTTGTCTTTGGGCTATATTTCTACAAATATGCTTCCTATGTGTTCCAAACTTATGGGAAACTTCTACAATTCTAATATGAATAACTAAATGTTATTAATAATTATAATAGTTACATAAAATCCCTGTATGCCACAGAGGTAACCATATTTCTTTGTCAATTGTGTTTTTGACTGTGGTTTTCCTAAGACATTTTGTCATCCACAGACAATTGGCTTGTTTTAATCCTCTTCAAAAGGTGGTTTATAATCAGCTATAGGACTTTGACAGATGTACTTAAATGCAGGTTTCTGATCACTTTGGTCATTGTAACAATAGAATAGAGGGAAATAAAACTTTCAGGACTCTCATAGAAAGCTGAAATGTTCATAAATATCAAGAACAGGAGTTAACTGCATGAACTGAACTAATAGAACACTAAAGTAATCTTTCTGACTTTACTTAAAACATTGCCAATCCTTTGTTTTACTTTTCAGAGTCAAGAAAACTTTTGAGGTATTAATATCTTTTAACAATTGAATAAAGTATACTTCTGTGAACAAAATTTGGAGCATATTTATTTCTCTCTGCCTAATTTCTCCAAAATTTGAAATCTAGTTGTGAGTATTCTTAACTTATGGCAGTATAGTTATTTGTGTAAGTGCAATAATAATCTTTTTTTTTCTTTTTGTAACAGGACACAATTGGAGAAATTGGTTATTTTATCAAGTACTATGGTTTGCCTGCATCTCATCTGGTATTGTAGCTCCCATAATTCCCAAATGTCATGGGAGAGACCCAGTAGGAGGTAAGTGAATTGTGGTGGCAGGTCTTTCCCATGCTGCTCTGTGATAGTGAATAAGACTCATGAGATCTGATGGTTTTATAAAGAGGAGTTCCTCTGCACACACTCTCTCTTGTCTCCACCGTGCAAGATGTGACTTTATTCCTCCTTTTCCTTCTGCCGTGATTAAGAGGCCTCCCCAGCCATATGGAAGTATAATTCCATTTAACTCTTTATCTTTATAAATTACCCAGTCTCAGGTATGTTTTTATCAACACCATGAGATCAGACTAATACAGTAAATTGGTACCAGTAGCGTGAGGTGCTATGTGAAAAAGTGGAACCGACTTTGGAACTGGGTAATAAGCAGAGTTTGGAACAGTTTGGAGGGCTCAGAAGAAGATAGGAATGTTTGGGAAAGTTTGAAACTTCCTAGAGACTTGTTGAATGGCTTTGACCAAAATGCTGATAGTGATATGGACAATAAGGTCCAGGCTGAGGTGATCTCAGATGAAGATGAGGAACTTGTTGAGAACTGGAGTAAAGGTTACTCTTGCTATGCAAAGAGACTAGTGGTATTTTGCCCCTGCCCTAGAGATTTGTGGAACTCTGAACATGAGGGAAATGACTTAGGGTACCTGGTGGAAGAAATTTCAAAGCTGCAAAGCATTCAAGAGGTGACTTGGGTACTGTTAAAGCATTCAGTTTTAAAAGGGAAACAGAACATAACAGTTTGAAAATTTTGCAGTGACAATGCAAGAGAAAAGAAAAACCCATTTTCTGGGGATAAACTCAAGCCAGCTGCAGAAATTTGCGTAACTAATGAGCAACCCAATGCTAATCATCAAGACCATGGGGAAAATGTCTCCAGGGCATGTCAGAGACCTTCATGGCAGGCCTTCCCATCACAGGTCTAGAGGCCTAGGAGCAAAAAATGGTTTCCCGGGCCAGGCCCAGAGCATTCCTGCTGTGTGCAACCTAGAGACTTGATGCCTGGCATCCTAGCCACTCCAGCTGTGGCTAAAAGGGGCCAAGGCACAGCTTGGGCTGTAGCTTTAGAGGGTGCAAGGCTCAAGCCATGAGAATTGAAGTTTGGGAACCTCAGATTAGATTTCAGAAGATGTGTGTAAATACCTGGATGTCCAGGCAGAGGTGTGCCGCAGAGGTGGAGTCCTCTTAGGAGAACCTCTGCTACGTCAGTGTGGAAGGAAAATGTGACATGGGAATCCCCATACAGAGTCCCCACTGAGTTGCTACCTAGTGAAGCTTGAGAAGATGGTCACCATCCTCCAGATCCCAAAATGGTAGATACACTGATAGCTTACACTGTGCCCCTGGAAAAGCTGCAGACACTCAGTGCCAGCCTGAGAAAGTGGCCAGGAGCAGGGCTGTACCCTGCAAAGCCACAGGGGCAGAGCTGCCCAAAACCAGAAGAATCCACCTCTTATATCAGCATGACCTGGATGTGAGACATGGAGTCAAAAAAGATCATTTTCGAGCCTTAAGATTTCATTGCCTCAAAGAATTTCTGACTTGCATGGGCATTACAGCCCTTTTGTTTTGGCCAAATTTCTTCTATTTGGAATGAGTGTATTTACTCAATGCCTGTAGCTCCACTGTACCTAGGAAGTGACTAACTTGCTTTCGATTTTACAGGCTCATAGGCGAAGGGACTTGCCTTGTTTGGACGAGACTTTGGACTTTTGAATTAATGCTGAAATGAGTTAAGACTTTGGGGGACTGTTAGGAAGGTGTGATTGGTTTCAAAATGTAAGGACATGATATTTGGGAGGGGCTAGGGATAGAATTATATGGTTTGACTGTGCCCCCATTCAAACCTCATCTTGAATTGTAGGTTCCACAATTCCCATGTGTCATGGGAGGGAATCATTGGGAGGTAACTGAATCACAGGCGCAGGTCTTCACCAGGCTGTTCACATGATCGTGAATAAGTCTCATGAGTTATGATGGTTTTATAAAGAGGAGTTCCCCTGTACACATTCTCTTTTGCTTGCTGCCATGTAAGACTTCCCATGCTCTTCCACTATGATTGTGAGATCTCTCCAGCCATGTGGAACTGTGAGTCAATTAAACTTCTTTCCTTTATAAATTACCCAATCTCAGGTATGTCTTTATCAGCAGTGTGAGGACAGACTAATACACCAAGGCTTTGAGTAAAATGATATGCTTTCCTTTGAGGAACTGAATTTAACTTTTAGACCCAATAAAAGACCTGTGGGAAAACTGGCCTCATACCTTGTCTACAAAGTCCCTGTACTGGGTTCCTGGCCTGTGGTTAAGTAACAAAATGTCACTTTCTGACAGGCCCAGGAGCCCCAAGTTATCTTGAGACCTCAAAAGGAGATGAATGTACCCAACTCCTAGGCACTTGAGGGTACAAATCCATGGCAGGCCTCAGCTTTTAAGAAATCTTACCTAAGATTCCTTTTAGGGAACAGAGTTCTATCAAAGCTAATTTAAAAACAGCTTATGTGAAAAATAATTATTCTTGCTGAACCTTATGCAAATAGGCCAAGTTTAACAGAGTAAATTGGTCTTACCATTATATCTTAAGTAAAAATGGAAAACTGGAGAGAATAAAAAAATTATGTTTCAAGAACTATGGTACACCTGTAATTAAATTCTAGACTCATCAGTTGCTTTTGAGGGTTTTTTTCCACAATTTAGACTAACCCTGCTTACTCTGTGAACCAACCAGTGATCTCTGGCTGCTACTCAGAAAAAAAAAGAGGGATGGGTAATTTAGAAATCTAGACCAATATTCTAATTCTGGTCACGTATTGGAATCAGCTAGTAACCCCATATCAGCTTGGTTTCAGCAGCTGCTGAGTTCATGGAAAACCTTATTCAGTTTACTTAGGATAATTTTGCTTATTTGGCTTTACTGTTGTGAAATATATTGATGTTGTACTCTTTGTGTAGGAATGAAGAATAAACTTACTGAATGTTTTCTTAAATACTTATTAATCTTCCAGATATCACATTCTGTCAGAACTCAAGAGTTATACATGACCCTCGACATACTGATGCTTTCTGACTGAGCTCCTCTCTACCCTGAATGCAAAAGACCCAAATACTTAGGAAGGAACACCATCACTTCTATTCCACATCAAGAAGTTACAGAAGATTGCTCTTCACCCCTCTGTAATCCTCGGGATTAAGGGTTCTCTTAAAAGAGGGGGGAAATGTCAAAGGTGTTTGAACCAGAGCAACACCATCTTGAATAAGGGCTGGGTAAAATAAGGCTGAGACCTACTGGACTGCATTCCCAGATGGTTTGGTATTCTAAGTTACAGGATGAGATAGGAGGTCGGTACAATGTACAGGTTATAAAGACCTTGCTGATTACACAGGCTGCAGTAAAGAAGCTGGCTAAGACCCACCAAAACCAAGATGGCAACAAGAGTGACCTCTGGTCATCCTGACTGCTACACTTTCACCAGCACCATGACAGTTTACAAGTGCCATGCGACATCAAGAAGTTACCCTATGTGGTCTAAAAAGGGAAGGTATAAATAATGCACCTTTCTTTAGCACATAATCAAGAAATAATTATAAAAATGGGCAACTAGCAGCCCCTGAGGCTGCTCTGTCTATGCAGTAGCCATCCTTTTATTCTTTTACTTTCTTAAGAACTTGCTTTTTCAATTTATGGACTCACCTTGAATTCTTTCTTGCAAGATATCCAAAAACCCTCTCTTGGGGTCTGAACTGGGACCCCTTTCTGGTAACAAATTCTTGTGCTGGATTTCAAAAGAGCATATAGTAGTGGGATAGACTTTTGGTGTTGTAGTCTCAGACGCAATCCATTAGATGGTGCTTAAGAGTAATGGTCATTAATTAGCTAAGTTAATACCCCACCATGAGGCTCGTTTATTCTTCCTCATGTTCCCAGGCATGCTCTGCAGTAAGCAGGTGTGGGGATTCAGTCAGGGTGGTGGCAAAAGTATTAAAGGAAAAATATTAGAGAACGTTTTAGCATATAGTCTCAAACCCCTTTGGGAAGGCCTAAGAGTTTTTTCTATAGTTCTTGGCTGAAGACAGTCTTGTCCCCTTAGTTAAAAAAATTAGAGTAGAAACAAAGGAATGTGGGGAGTTTAACTAACCAACTTGTTTACTCATGTGGTCTGAAAGCTAACCTTTGAGCCGGATGCCCCTCTCAGGTGAGGTTGACCAGGGAGATTACCCTCTAATGGTGTTTGCTTTGGACACAAGAACCTTTCCTTTAATCTTTAACCTCTAGTGGTGTTGACTCAAGCCTTTGTCAATTAAACTTTACTGAATAAATGCAAGTCTCACTGGCTAATGATGGCTGGCGGTTGCAACTGTTTACAGCACTCTCCAGGTAGTATGCAAGCAGCCACAGACAGTTAAACTGGCAAAGCATAATATCTGTATGTCAGTGTACTTTACTCATCTATCACTACGTCAGGGTCTGCAGGACAGACCCCTACAGGTGGTGACCCTGACAGGCCAGGGAGAGACATGACCCCCTCACCACAGCTGCTCCTGAACCTTGGGGTAGCCTTCTTCCAATCACTGGGGCAGTCTCACTATTTCAAAGAAGGGAGAAGTTTAACAATGTACTATGAATAACATGTAAAGTACTCATGGAATCAACTGAAAAATGGCTATTTTTAGCTTATATTTTAGATTCTGCAGTGAAATTTTATATGCTACCATATTATCTAAAATGCTTTACCAGAACCATAAAGAGAACAATATAAAGAAACTCCTCCTTCCTCACAAAAAGCAAGGATATATGTCTATAAGTTCTAGAAATACATGAATTGGGCATTCAATAATCCCTCAATGAGGGTTTAGCATATCCATGTTTTGAGAAAACAGCTCTGTATTTGTTTACTGGAATTTTAAAATGTGACATCTATTTATATATGCACAGATATGTTCCGTCCCCTTAAACAAAAGGACACTTACTTAACCATTAATGCTCCCTACCCCTCTACCCCTGCCCTAAGCTTCCCAATACTAAGTGTTACTCATCCATTCCATACATGAATAAAGACCAGGCAATGAAACTCATATGCTTAAGCCCTCAGGGATGTATGAAAAGGCTGGGCATTTTCACAAGCATTTAAGAAAAAAAAAATACATATATATATATATATATATTTAAATATATGTGTGACTAGCTTTTATTATATTACTAGTTTATAAACCTTAAGATAAAATATAGCCTGTTTGGAAGATTCTGCCTTAGGAAATCATATATTGCGGCATTATTTTATGAACAGAAAATTACTCAGGGGAGGGGTATCTACACAGTTGGCAAACACTCATTATTCCAATTTCTTTAGGAAGTCATGTCCTTATTTTAAATATACATTTTAAGTATATTTCATGTCATATTTATTTGCTTCTAAATCCCTATTTTCTATGAGATCCTGATCTTGCCAAATGGACTTTTCTCATCAAGGTATTTTTCAAAAACATAGACCTCAAGGTTGATGAATAACATGTCAGTATGCCATTAAACAAATTTTTATGCAATAATTTCAGGCCTTTAACAATATGATTTAATGTAATAAAAATAAACTTTACTGAACTAATAAAATGAAATGCTTAACAATTCTCCTTAGATCCTTAATTCACCATTAAATAACAGTGTAATTTTCCCCTTTAGCAATTACTTCAAAACACCAAACTTGTAAAACTTTAAAAGTTGTTATTAATAGAAAAGATCATTATTTTTCACTTACTCGAGCAGCTAAAAAGTAACAGGCATATTAAGTCATATAATATTTTTATCTTCATTTTGTGTAAAATACTAACTATTAACACACAATTCAGAGGGAAAGAAAGCTTTTAACTTATTTAGGAATCACTGATATTATCAAACTACTGAGGATTATTTAATTTCCAACACAACAAATTGTAAGTCATTCAATGATTTTCAAGTAGTTTGTCACTAAGAATAAATTATGGATGTGAACAAGAAGCAGCAGTTACTGGTAAAGAAATCTCAAATTCTTTGACATTGAAAGGAGTTAATCAGTAAGGGAAGCGTCCCTGACAAACTTCTGACCCATGTTTTGTGCAGATAAGGGAACTTGCACAGGGGGCTTGTCTAAACATGCCCTCGCAGACTAAGTGCCCATGTGCACCCTGGGGTAATGGGATAGAGCCATGAGGAATTCGCACCTTATACACAAATAGGGAACCCACCCCCATCAGATTTTATATAAAGCCCTTATATTCAAAACTGGAAGAGAACAACCAGGAACCTGTTTTTCAGGACCCCTCTCTTTGCTGAGAATTTTCCTTTTGCTGAATAAATTATATTCCACTCACTCTCTGGTGTCTGTGCCTGGTTGTGAGATAAGAACCTGGACCTAGCTGAGCTAAAAAAGCAAAAGTCCTACATCAACAATATATTTAAAAAAAAAATCACTGAACCAAGGAATAGCATTTATATGCTTGATCTTTTTTAAAGTTCTTAAACAGTAAGAGACCTAAATTTGATTAAGAAAAATTGCTATACAGCCCTAATTCCATTATCACTAATCTTTTACCTAAATTGTAATTGCCTAATAGGGTGGTTGACATATTCCCATGAAGTAGCATGAAAACTACATAAGTGAACATCCTGGTTTACATCAAAAAACCTCAGTTTATGTCTGTTGTCTCACTATGGAAAACAAAATATATGGTCATCATTATTCCATTACCAGCTTGGGATCTCTCTGACTCTATGCAAGCTTCCTATTTAGGCAAGTAAATAAGAATTTGGGAGCTTGGTGGAAAAGAGAACAATGCTTTTAACAGCTGGGTCAACAAGAAGTGGGTCTAATTTCTCCACTCCCCACCAGCTCACCTCTCTTTTTTTTTTTTTTAATATTTTTGAAAGAAAGAAAAAGAGAGTAAAGAAAGTGAGAGTGAAAGAAAAAAAAAAGAATGTAAGAGAGAAAGAAAGAGGAAGAGAAAGAGGGAGAGAGAACGGGATTCTTGTTCTACTGCCCAGCCTAGAATGCAGTCTAAAAATGAGTATTAAAAACCTCTTTTATGCCAATAATTGTGCTTAACAATGGAGACAGGAAGGAATAAGGGATGAAAATAACAAACAAGCAGCCAACCAGTGTTTTAGTTAAACCTGTGAAATGCTATGCAATTGCTGAGGAGTGATTTACTTCCAATTATGTGGTCACTTTTAAAATAGGTGTAACGTGATACTGAGAAAAATGTATGTTTTGTGGATTTGGGATGGAGAGTTCTGTAAATATTTGTTAAGTTTACTTGTTCCAGGTCTGAGTTCAAGTATTGGATATCCTTGTTAATTTTCTATCTCGTTGATCTGTCTAATATTGACAGTATAATGTTAAAGTCTCCCACTATTATTGTGTGCAAGTCTAAGTCTCTTTGTAAGTCATTAAGAACCTGCCTTATGTATCTGGGTGTTCCTG
>CAUYLG010006068.1:0-12947 GCA_963573385.1 Cacajao melanocephalus | reverse complement strand
TCTATCTATCTATCTATCTATCTATCTATCTATCTATCTATCTAGCTGGTGTCTTGATAGCTAGATTTAACTTCTTTTGTGGAAATAGCTTATATATTTATTTATTTATTTACTCCTATAAATGAATTCCAAGTGTTTTTAGTCTTGGGTCAACTTTCATTCTAGTGTATGTTTGTGCATAACAAGTAATTTATTTCACTAGGTGCCAGAATATTTTGGAATTAATATCTTTGGTTTGACCACATGGTGACCTTCTTTCTGGATGATAGTATCTATTCTCTCTCAAAGGCAAGACAAAATAAAATTGGTGTGTTAGACTTTTTCATTGTCTGTTAGTCTATTTGTGAGAAGAAAATATTTCAAGCTACCCTTTAAGATCTGGTGAATTGAGTTTTTCCTCTTGGTTTATGCTTAAGCAATAGCTGAGGTTAAAGAACTATATATTCATACGGCTGCTATTAAAAGCTTTTTGCTTGTGTGTATATCAGTTGAAATTTTTTACTTCTGGGTAATATTGTTAAATTGATTATCTTTAAAATCTCAAAAAAAAAACTTGTGATGTTTATAAAGATTAATATACACCTAGAAATTTCTAATATTTATAGAATTTCCAGGAAACTAAAGAAACTAAATCTTTTGTATTTAAATATACTCAACATTAATTAAAAAAATCCTCTGAGATAGTGAAAATTGGATCAATTTTATACAAAAAATACATCTTTATGCGTTTTTTTAAATAAGTTTTATAATTAAGTTTAATATTTGTACAAATCAGACTTGTTAACATTATTTGATAAAATTCAATAGATACACATCTATGTATCTTTCTTTGATTTAATCATTGTAGAGTATAATCTAAAACATTTTTTTTCATGTTATAATATTGGAATTATGACAGAAAGGTGAAGAAGAAGCAAGTGCTTCTTCATATGGCAGCATGAGAGAGAGTGAAGTGGGAAGGGCTGCACACTTTTGAACAACCAGATTTCATAAATACCCATTTACTATCATGAGAATAGCAAGGGAGAAATCTGCCCCCATGATCCAATCACCTACCTCCAGGTCCCCACCCCCAACAATTGAAATTACAATTTGACATGAGGTTTCCGTGGGAACACATAACCAGATCCTGTAATTCTGCCCCTGGCCCCTTCCAAATCTCATGACCTTCTAACATGTCAAAACACAATCGTGTCTTCCCAACAGTCCCCTGAAGTCCTAACTCATCCCAGCATTACCTCAAAAGCCCAAGTCCAGACTCTTATCTGAGACATGGGAAGTCTCTTCAACCTTTGATCCTATGAAATAATTAAAAAAATTAGTTACTTCCAAGATAAAGTGGGGATACAGGCACTGAGTAAATTCCCCTATTTCAAAAGAAAAAAATTGGCCAAAACAAAGGAGCTATAGGCTTCATGCAAGTCCAGAACTCAGCAGGGCAGTCATTAAATCTTAAAGCTTCAAAATCTGCTTTGTATCCATGTCTCACATCTAGGCCACACTGATGCAAGCAGTGGGCTCCCAAGACCTTGGGCAGCTCTGCCTGTGTGAGTATGCAAGGTAGAGCCCAAACAATGGCTTTCATAGGTTGTTGATGAGTGCCTGTGGCTTTTCTGGGCACACAGTGAAGGCTGTCAGTGGATCTACTATTCTGCTGCCTTGATGATTGTGGCCTTTTTCTCACAGCAACACTAGGCAGTGCCAACTCTGTATGGGGGCTCCAACCCCTCATTTCTTCTCCACACTGCCCTAGTATAGGTTCTCTGTGAAGGCTTTGTCCCTGCAGCAGACTTCTGCCTGGACAACGAGGTATTTCCATAGATCCTCTGAAATCCAGGCAGAGGCTCCCAAACCTCAGCTCTTGCCTTCTGTGCACTGATAGTCCCAACATCATGTGGAAGCTGCCAAGGCTTGGGGCTTGTACCATCTGAAGCAATGGCTCAAGCTGTACCTTAGCCCTTTTTAGCCAGGGCTGGAGCTGGAGCAGCAGGGACACAGCACACATGTTCCAAGTCTGCACAGAGCAGCAGGGCCCTGGGCCTGGCCTAGTAAACCATTTTTCCCTTCTAGGCCTCCTGGCTTATGATGGAAGGGGCTGCCACAAAGGTCTTTGAAATGGAGACATTTTTTCCCATTGTCTTGGCTATTAACATTAAGCTCTTCTTTACTTATGCAAATTTCTGCAGACTTGAATTCATCTCCAGAAAATGGGTTTTTCTTTTTTACTATATAGCCAGATTATACATTTTTCAAACTTTTATTCTCTGCTTCCCTTTTAAATATAAGTTCTAGTTGCAGGTCATTTCTTTGCTTATGCTAATGAGCAAGGGCTTTCAGAAGCAGCCAGGCTACATCCTGAATGCTTTGCTTCTTAGAAATTTCTTCTGCCAGACACCCTAAGTCATCTCTCTCAAGTTCACAGTTCCATAGATCTCTAGAGCAGGTGCACAAGGCCACCAGTGTCTTTGCTAAAGCATAGTAAGAGTGACCTTTGCTCCAGTTCCAATAGTTCCTTGTTTCCATCTGGGAGCACCTTAGTCTGTACTTTACTGTCCATATAATTATTAGCATTTTGGTCAAAACCATTCAACAAGTTTCTAGGAAGTTCTAAATATTCCCTCATCTTCCTGCCTTCTTCTGCTTCCTCCAAACTGTTCTAAGCTTTGCCCATCACCAAAGTTATTACCATTGCAAAGTTATTTCCACATTTCCATGTGTCTTCATAACAGCGCCACACTTCTCTAATAGCAATTTTCTGTATTAGTCTGTTCTCACACTGCTATAAAGAACTACCTGAGACTGGGTAATTTATGAAGAAAAGAGGTTTAATTGACTCAGAGTACTGCAGGTTTTACAGAAGGCATGGCTGGGGAGGGCTCAGGAAACTTGCAATCATGGTGAAAGGGCAACGGAGAAGCAAACACCTCTTCACATGGTGACAGGAGAAAGATAACAAAGGGGAAAGTACTACGCACTTTAGAACAACCAGATCTCATGAGAACTCACTCACTATCATGAAAATAGCAATGGGGAAATCCACCCCATGATCTAAGCTCTTCCTACCATGTCCCTTCCCCAACATTGGGAATTACAATTTCACATATTTGAGTGTGGCCACAGAGCCAAACCATGTCACTGGATCTTTAATAAGCAAACATATATTTTTTTTTAATTCTTGTGGTTTTGCTTCTTAGTTTCATATATCCAGAGGTCCTATTATTTTTGGTTCTGTTAATGAGTACATCCTATTTTGCTGCTTTAAACAAGTGGAAAAGGCTTATGTACGGAATTGAATGATCAAATGATTAGTCATAATGGGCTTTGCTAATCTGATAATATATTTTCACAGTTATTATATATTATACTTACTCATACAGTTACATACATCCTCGTTTCTCTTGGAAAGAAAAGTAAGCTACACTGGACAAGTGACAATTGGTGTGGTTGATTGATAACATGCTAGAAGAAATCACAACAGCTAGATATTCTGTGTATCCAAGGTATGAGGATGTATTTTGCTTTCCAAGAAAAAAAAATGCAAGTCTTCTCCTATAGTTAAATGATATTTCCCTATAATATTTAACAAAATAGTGAAAACAGTGACAGATTAAAGCTAATCATCAATGGCCAATTATAAAATTTTTGACAAAAGTAAATTTTATTGGCCTTGATTTATAAAGCCTGATATAAAAAGAAGTGGAATGTGTTGAAATATTAATGGGAAAAAAAGCCTTTTGATAGGCTTTTTTATAATTTTTTTAAAGTTTGTCAGTTTTTCCAGATGCATGTTATGAATAATATATTGTATGCCTTCCTTTTATTAAGAAACTAATGATGAAATTCATCAGAATTAATTTTTTTATGTTTTTAAAGAGACTTTTCTTCCATTTTGATAGTATTCCTTACTGTAACAATTATTACGATTTAGTTGTATCATCTAGTAAGTGGTTTACTCTTTCCTTGGAGGTTTGCCTTGAGGCTCTACTGTAAGCTCCAGGCAAAATATCTGTCTTTGACAAATAAGAATGGTATCTTAACACCAGGGGATGTACCAAGTATACTGATACTTTAAAGGACAGGCTTTTGGGAAGAAACTTCCAAGCTGAGTTAATAGTCCTAGGACTCATTTAAGTACAGAATCAGATGAAATGATCTCACATAAAAAGAGGTCTATACTAAGATAGAGTGAAACACTATTTATTACATTAAGACTAAATCAATTGGTGAGAGATATATGTATTTTTAAAACATAATTGGAATTATTTTTAATGCTCTATTTTCTGATGATTTATGAAGTTAGTTAGGGGATTTTGGTACCGAGCAAGAAAAAAGAAAAATCACAACCTTCCAGTGAAACACAACGAGCTTTTATAGAATGGCATTTTGATAAGTTTGCATAGAAAGACGTGTCAGTCGGCCGGGCATGGTGGCTTACGCCTGTAATCCCAGCACTTTGGGAGGCCGAGGCGGGCGGATCACGAGGTCAAGAGATCGAGACCATCCTGGTCAACATGGTGAAACCCCGTCTCTACTAAAAATTCAAAAAAATTAGCTGGGCGTGGTGGTGCGTGCCTGTAGTCCCAGCTACTCGGGAGGCTGAGGCAAGAGAATTGCTTGAACCCGGGGGGTGGAGGTTGCAGTGAGCCGAGGTCACGCCACTGCACTCCAGCCTGGTGCCTGGTGACAGAGTGAGACTCTGTCTCAAAAAAAAAAAAAAAAAAAAGTGTCATACCAGGAGACTTTCCAGAGACAGTGGCATGAGGCCATCACTCAAAAAGACCAGAGGGCAGAGGAAGTCCTGAAGGAGAGGGGAACTGGAGAGGACGCTGACATATAGAGGTGATATTGCTCAGCAGTAAAATTATAGAGCTCTGAAGGCTAGCAGTGACTTGGAATCTTTTACAGCCTCGGGGGTTCTCTTATCTATCCTAGCAGATGTGCTTATTTAATCTATATGTAAAACAGTTAAATGTGTTCAAATTTGAGTATGGTGCTGGTGATCTTTTGACCTAACACTCTCTAAAAACCAGGAAAAAGTAAACAGGGGTCATTATTAGCCTATCTATACAACATTTGGATAGGCATGAAAATACGTCAGATACGTTAGCTGTATCTAAACCTTAACTTAGTAGACTTTACTTTTAAGCTAAAATAGAGATTGTTAAATAGTATCATATTTTTACTGGTTTCTTGGTATTCATAATCAGAAGAAAAATCATTTTATGGGGTCTCAGTACTTTTCTTGGGAAGTTGAGTATGTTTAAGAAGAATCTCTCTTCCTATTTAACAGGAAATAGTTATTCAAACGATTTTGAACAAGGAATCAAGGTTAATACTGGAAGGCCATATGGGGAATATAGCTCATTCGATTAGGTAGGAGTTTGTAGCAGGCCAGGTCTCACTAATGCAGGCCTCCATAACAGCTGTTTCAGTACTGAGTGGTTAAATATTAGAAACTGAAAATGCCAGTGTCCTTATACAAAGGCTGGAATGTAACAAAAGCCCACCAAGAGTTTTGCCTACGCCTTTCCTGGGCCTTAAAGTATGAGAAAATAACAAAGGAATTTTTAACAGGATCCATTTAGGATTAAACAACTTTTATTGTGGGGGGCGGAGGATTTGATGACGCTCCCCAGGCCTCCACATACCAGTTGACTGGGGCCTGAAGGAACTCCCCAAACCTCCATAATTTAGCAGGAGACACAATAAAGTTAATCACCCCAGCACCTGGACTCATTTAGATTAAGTAAATTTACTGACGCTCCAGAGGATGGTCTTCAGGACTCAGACGTTACTTACAGATTAAAAGAAGTTAATCATTTATGTCTTTAGATGAATGCACACTTACAAATAGACATATAGCTTGGAAGTGTATGAGGTCTGGAAATCTCTGTACTTTTGAGTTGTTCTGGTGATATTTTCCAGGCCCTCTCCCTGTAACCAGTTATGGAATTAAAAGCTCCCTTCTCTCCCAGTTCATCTTCTCTTCTCTTGTTACTGGGCCTCGAGAATAATCAGCTTGACCTCAGTTTGTCTGGGAACAAGCTGAGTTCTGAAGAACAAGTGTTATGTTATGTGACTCATTGCTTACAAAGCCCTTCCTGAAAAACTTACCTAGTATCCAAATTATAAAGATTCAGCCTCATAAATTGTAAAGAACATTTGCTAGTGGTCCTTGGGTCTTCAAATTTTTGAGAAACATCAAGAGGAGGATATTAATTTCCTCAAACTTATTTGTATTTCTATAGGAACTTCTGAACTGAGATTCTTGAGTATGGTTCCATAGCCTTGAGATAGAAGAGTCAAATAATAGAGTCCTTTTAAGATCCAGCCAAGATTCCTTGTAAAAATTTCTACACATCATAGGTTAACTTTCTCATCTCAGTTTGTTCAGTAAGTTATTTTCAACAAAGTTCATATGCGTTACCAGTTTTTGCTGCACCTATGTAAATAATTGTATACAAAACAAAATGAGACCAGTGTGCTCTGTGTGTGTCTTTGTTTGTGTGATGGTTAATTGTATTGAAGCAGGAGTGGCTGTGAGAAACAGACCTCTTGAACACCGAATTGGGAAGGAAGAAATGTTTATTATTATTATTATGGCCGGGAGCCAGGCGACAATTTGTCTAAATGACCAAGGTCACCTAACAAAGAGAAGCTCTGCCTTTGTATAGGCTTACACTTTAGATATTACACGTTAGTTTTACAGCCTTAGAAATCACATATGAAAAGGTCTTTGGTTTACAGCTTTAAAAATCACATAGGAAAGGGTCTTGGTTGATGGAGGAGTGCGGTGGAGTTTTGATCTTGTTTAAGTAAAAACAATGTCTTTGTAGAGATTCCCCCACACCATGCCTGCTATTTACAGGAAGGTGATTAAGGAGGTGCCATTCGGCCAGCCTTTTCTTCTATTGAAATGCAGTGCCGAAGTCAAGGGGGAGGTGATCCTAGATGCCTGGGTCTCCTTCCTCAGTATGTGTCCACTTGATTGGCTAAAAGGTGGCCAGATAGCTGGCAAAACATTATTTCTAAGTGTGTCTGTGGAGGTATTTCTGGATTATATTAGCATTTGAATCAGTAGACGGAGTAAAGAGAATTGTCCTTTCCAATGTAGGCAGGCATCATCTAAGCCATTGATGGCCCAAATAGAACACAAGGTGGAGGAAGAGCAATTTGTCCTGTCTCTCTGAGCTGGGACATCCATCATCTTCTGTTCTCAGAGATCACACTCCTGGTTTTTGGGCTTTTGAAATCAGAAGAAAATGTCAACCATTAACACTCCACCATGGGTTCTAAGGCCTTCAGCCCCAGATTGCATTGTTATTGACTTTCCTGGTTCTTCAACCTGCAGATAGCTGACTGGGATCTCTCAGCCTCCATAACTGTGTAAGACAATTCCCATAATAAATATATATTTACAAACATATATAGGTTTCAAGATTCAATTACACACACACACACACACACACACGTAGGTTACTTTTCTCTACAGAATTCTAAGCAGTGTGCATAATCAAGAACTATCTTTGGAGATTCCATATGATCACAAAAGAGGGAGACAGGTTGCTAATAAAAGTTTTCTAAAACTCTGAAATAAGAAATTAATGTAAAAAAGTATATTTAGTAATAACATAAACAATTAACTTCAACATATCAGCTCTTTACTAATCAGCTCTTATTCATTCATTTTTTTCCTTAAAGTTGCTAAGGAAATATATAATATTAAAAACTTTGATATCCAGAGTAAGTAGGTTCCTATGCATCTTCCTGGGAACCTGCTTAATAAGCCTATTTTATAATTGCTTAATTTTCTAAGAGGAGATTCCTGTGTTTGACTTTGATATTCCCTGTTTGATTAAATCCCATTCACTATCAAGTAACATGTAAACTTGTAGATTTATGTGAAAAGAAAAAAAATAATGCTGAAGTTTACAGTTTTATTACCTTGTATTTTTGTTAGAAAATTTAGACAAGCATGTGTTTGACAGACTATGAAAAACGCCATAACTTAGGTTTTCTTTTTTTAAACAACAACTTTGTTGAGATACAATTTTCATACAAAAAATTTGCCCATTTTGAGATACTATTCAATGGTTTCGAGCACATTCACAGATGTGCGTAAATAATGCAAACAAGTTTAGAACATTTTTAAATGCTCTTAAAAATCCCACACCCATTGTTATTAATTCCCTTTTCCCCCATTCATCCTTGTAGCCCCATTCTTGCAGCTCTAAATCTATAGATTGGCCTATTCTTGGTATTTTTATTTAAATTAATTCATACAACACGTGGATTTTTCTCACTGATTTTTCTAACTTAGCATAACATTTTCAAGGTTCATCTACAAGTATCAACATGTATTAGTATTTCGTTCTTTTTTATTGCTGAATTTAAACCAGATATACTATTTTATTAGTTTCAATATTTATTACTGAATTGAATAAATGTTTCATGTGTGCTCATAGTCTTAATTTTATTTTGCATTTGTAACTAAACATAATATTAAGGAGTGATTTCATGTTTTCACATTTTGGATTTTGGTTTATTCATTTTTCCATGTTTTAAAGAATAGAAATATGTAGATAATGTCAAAAAAAACTTAGAATCCAATATACTGAAACAAAATGAAAATCAACAAATACATACCATTTTTCAAAAATATAACTATATAAAATATTCAAGAATTGTCTACTCTTATCAAGAAAAAAACATTGTGAATATTTAGTTTGTGGTTGAATAGTTGAGATTCAGATATATTGCTGTTGTTTCATATGACCTTGTGAAACAGAAATGTCAAATTCCACATTTAGATAAATTTTATTTTTAATCATTTTGCTCATTAGAAACATATAAAGGCATTTGGCATTATTTGTATTTTTGCAGTTGTTTTCAATAATTCTTGTCAAAGTGTGAAATTTGTTGATTTTTCTGTGACCATCCCAAGAAATACATTGTCTGTTTGATATACCAGCTTCTTACCAAAAAATGCTCCAAATAAAAAATGTGCTGTGAAATGCCAAACATTCTTCTTACTGTATAAATCTAATCATATTTTTTTCATGAAAATAAGAAAACTGGAAATAGATTTCTGATCTTGTAATTCTATGTGAACAAAAAGTATTATGACATTTTTGCTTGAATGTGAGTTAAAAATGCAGAAAACCACTCAATACCGTAGTTTTGTGTTCTGCATTTGTTTTTTACTAGTTATAGGGTTTGACTACCGTTGCACTGAGTTTTTGTAGACTTTCTTTTTTCTTTCTATTCCATTGCTTCTAATATCTATAAATATCTAATTATAAAGCCTATACCCTGTCTCTGATATTAAAGTTATTCCTCCAAAATTGATGTGCAATTCAGAGTAAATACATATAGCCACTGTGTTGCGGTGAGTGTTACAGCTCAGATAGAACTTGTGGACTCAAAGAGTGTGAGATAGTGCCATTTATTAGGCAGAGTGAAAAGACAGCTTCCACATCCCTGGAAAGGGACCTAGAGTAGGTGCCACCTCAGGCTGGGGCTGCTAGAGCAAATAACCCCTGAGTTAATTCCTCCCCATTCAGGTTCTCGTCCAATGAGAAGGGTTCTTTCAAACTTCCTGTGGATTAATTGATCTTTGAATGCTTTACTGGATTGGCTACTGTTTCACAATTACTGTTTCACAACCCCTCTGTTTCACAGAGCCAGAGATGGGAAAATTAGAGACAAAACTCTAGTCTGACAGAGATGGGAAAGTGGAAGCAAAGGCCCCTAGCTACCCCAGGAAGTCCCTCTAACACAGTCCCTCATTATCTCCTAATCTGATTTAATTTGTTACTCAGTATATTAATATTTAATTTGTTTAATTAATGCTGATTTAGTTATGTAGATCTTTCAAAGTGCTCTTATTTGTGTATTTATACAACTTAGCTACTAAAATAATATTAATCTTACTCAAATTATTTGGTCTAGTATCTGTACATTTTATGTGGAAGGATATCCATAATTATCTCAAATTTCCACATTTACTTTTAGAGTAGCATACTTTCGGATAATTAAAATTCTTGCCGTGACGCATTCAAACAATACTTTTAATTAAGTTGTATATTAGATTGCTTATATGGGGCAAGTGTTTTGAAATTATTGAAGTGTTGTTTATTAGAAATACCTTTTTCTACCATTAAGTTAAATGTGTTATGAAAAGATGAAGCGAGACAGTGGAATTTGGTGGATTCATCAGAATCAATGATGTTTATAAATGTTATTAGCAAATATATCAGGCTGAATTGTGCAGTTTTCTTACTAAAACTGATGAATTCTCCAGGAATATATTCTGAATTTAATTTGAGTTTTCCTCCTTTTTGAGTGTATCTGACACTAGATTATCAGTTCTGTTATTTCACTAAGTGGTGAGTGTTCTTCTCCTAGGAAAGAAAATGCATGTCTAAACTAAAAGACTTTCTCTCACCTAACTCTAAAATTTTCAACAACCAACGTAAATATTAATAAGGCTAGTGTTTGTAATAAAACTTGAGGAAAAAATATTGCAATTAAAAATAAGAATCATAACACAAAGAATACTTCTTGACTACTAAATAGCTTGAGTCTTGGCAATCTTGGCATAATCTTTTTTTTTCCCAACCTTTTTGTCATTCACATTTACTCTAGCAAAGAAAAGTAGAAAAATTGAAGCTATATAATTTGTCCTCATTTCTCCAAAATGTGTTGTGGTATTGCATTGTTAATTATTGACTGTCAAATTATCTCAGTCATGTGATGCAAATTTTCTGTATATGTGTATATATAACAGTAAATATTTTATGTGTATATTTGTATATAGTTCATCCCACCTTATTTGCAGATTCTGTATTTGCAAATTTGCTTACTCCCCAAAGTTTATTTGTAGCCACAAAATCAATGCCTGGGGTGTCTTTCAGGTCATTCATTTTTAGAAATTTGCAAGCAGTAGAAAATTTTAGTAACCCCGTGCACATGAGTTTCCAGCAGAGGTTGAGTGAGAAATTTGTCACCCCATGAACATGTGCATTACCAGCTGAGGTTGAACGGGACAATTCTCTGTCCTTTTGTTTCAGATATAGTGCAAACAATTGTTTTTTCTGTGATTCAGTTAGAGCCCAGTTTTGGCTTTCTTTGGTTGACATCATTGTTGGTAATTTCACTGTTTTAAATGGACACCAACCCTAGCTCTGGAGTGCTGTCTGATGTTCCTAAGCAAAAGAAATCTGTAATCTGCCTAACAGAGAAAATATACACATTGCATATGCTTCCTAAAGACATGAGTCCTAGTGCTGCTGGCTACAAATCTATTGTTAATGATTAAACAGTATATGTTAAATAAGGTGTCAGTCAAATAAACTCACACTGCTGTGCAATAATCACTATTATCCATCTCCAAAACATTTGCATAAAAAGATACCATTTTACTGATTTTCAAAAACCCATTGGATTTCCAACACTGATTTATCTTAAAAAGAACATCTGTAGAACAAATTAGAGGGTTAAGAAAGGAAATGTTTATAATTACATACGTTGCTACTAAATGAATACAGCATTTGATAATATTAAATGTTACCATTTCTATTTTTTCACTGTTTTAATTGTATAATTAAAACTTAGACACATACTTAAAAAGATTCATTTATCAGTACAGTAGGGCTGGATATTATACTTTAATTTTTTCAATTATTTTATATTTCTGAATTTTTTCATGTGAATGAAGTTCATATATTGAACATAAATATACATAGAGTGTGAAATAGGTGGCCAAAAATATAGTAATTTAGAACGATATTTTTTAATCAATACTTCCTTTATTTAAAAATTTATAACAAACTTTGAGAAAAGCAATTGAAACAGGTTTATTTGTCAGCTAACGTACTTTATGGCATTGGAGTTTGAAGCATTTACATATGTTGATCTACTTGTTCCCTTCAATGAGAGCCATGGAATTTCTTTAACTTATGTGAAATAACAATTATTTCTGAGTCAAGTTTCTCCTGCCCAAGTAATTATCTCTGTCAAAGCAGTTTAACTGAAAAGAAACCACTCACTTTTCTTGGAAATAATTCATTTGGAATTTAATCATATTGAAAGTATTAATTTGAAAAGTGTACTGTGGAATGCAAACCTTGTATAGGCTTCAGAATTAAAAATTTTTAAATGGACTTGATTCACATGAACACATGCGTGGTTTTGATTTCTAAGAATAGGCCAAAAATGCAAGCCAAAAATAAACTTAAAAATTATGTTAAATATGTTTTTCATCTCTTGTTAAAGAGTTATAGGTGTCCTCTCTTCAGAGAGGTCTTTCTTGACAAACTATGCTAAGACGATCCTCTCTACTTGTTATGTTTTCATCACACAGTTGGCTTATTACTTTAGAATTTCTTTTTACAAATTTCACAGAAAATTATAGTTGTAAAAATAATATTTAATTCTTTGCTTATCTTTGTTATTAGACTAAATATCAGATATTTATGAGTAATGCAATTGAATGAAATTTATAGCATGCATAGCTATGTACCCATAAGTTTTCATTTATTACATGTTGTCTATTATACATATTTGTCACATATGCATATATATATATGCATATATATTATATATATCATCATATATGATATATATCATATATGATATATATCATATAGATATCTCATATATATCATATATGATATATATATCAACTATATCTATATATATATATATATATAGATAGATATATATCTCTCTATATATAGATACATATATATATCAACTATATATTTATATGATATATGATATATATATATATATATATATATATATCAACTAACACGACGTTTCAAGCCACATACCTAAGCGTAAGCTTTTACAAGTTTTTGGTTCAAAATAAATTTGACCCAACATTACTACTGAGGAGAGTGAACTTAAAATACTTAACTGACCCCAAAAAAAGCATTAGCAGT
>CAUYLG010006067.1:0-46703 GCA_963573385.1 Cacajao melanocephalus | reverse complement strand
TCATAAATATATATGCACCCAATAAAGGAGCACCCAGATACATAAGACAAGTTCTTAACGACTTATAAAGAGACTGAGACTCCCGCACAATAACAGCAGGAGACTTTAACACCACATTGTTAACATTAGACAGATCAACAAAATAGACAATTAACAAGGACATTTATGACTTGAACTCAGACCTGGAACAAGTAAACTCAATAAATATTTATAGAATTCTCCACCCCAAATGCACAAAACATACATTTTTCTCAATACCATATTATACCTATTCTACAAGTGACCACAAGCAAATTGCTCTTTAGCAATTGCATAGCATTTCACAGATTTAAATGAAATATTGGTTGGCTGTTTGTTATTTTCTTCCCTTATTCCTTCCTGTCTCCATTGTTAAGCACAATTGTTGGCATAA
Organism: Cacajao melanocephalus; assembly: GCA_963573385.1. Classification (NCBI taxonomy): domain Eukaryota; kingdom Metazoa; phylum Chordata; class Mammalia; order Primates; family Pitheciidae; genus Cacajao; species Cacajao melanocephalus. Next base: position 46,291 of record CAUYLG010006067.1, on the reverse strand, counting down.
AAGAATTATTTAATACCTATTTTTAGATTGCATTCCAGCCTGGGCAATAGAGCAAGACTCCTGTTCTCTTTCCCTCTTTCTCTTCCTCTTTCAAAAAAAAAAAAAATAGCTTCAAGGTTTATTACCATCAAAGGCATTTTCATGACTTATCTTAGGTCAAATAACTAATAAATAGTAGATCTGGGATTCCAACCCAGCCCTGAGTTTAAATCTGTGCCCTGTCCACTTTGTCCCTAAGCCATAGTGGTGTTCAAAAATGTCAGTGTGAGGGAGGGCAATGTCCAACCCTCGGGAGTTGCTTCTTTATTTTAGGTCTCCTAGGCAACTACTAACTTAGTTTAAATTCTGCCTTGCTAATTTACATGCAGAAAAAAAAAGATCGTTAATATCATATGGCATCAGGGAATTGCAAAAGCAATGAGATAGGACAGCTAAACTATTAAAATAACTAAAAATCCAAAATACTGGTAAAACCAAATGCTGGTGTAAATGTGGAACAACAGGAACATGGAGCCAGTCTGTAAAGGCTACATACTGTCTGATTCCAACTACATGACATTCTGGAAAAGGCAAAACTACAAAATATGTTTTTTTAAAAAAAAAGAGGAGGAGTAAGTGCAGCACAGAGTATTTTTAGGGCAGTTAAACTATTCTGGTATGTCACTATAATGGTGGACATGATGTTATGTACTTGTGAAACCAAAACCCAATCATCTGTACAATACAAAGAGTTAAAACTAATGTAAACTATGGACTTTACTTAATAATAATGTATCGATACTGGATCATCAATTGTAACTGGATCATCCTAATACAAAATGTTATTAATAGGAGAAACTGAAGAGGTATTAGGGATGGAGATAGAGTATATGAACCCTTTGGACTTTCTGCACAATGCTCCTGTAAATGCAAAACTGCTCTAAAAAATAAGCCTATTTTATGTTTTTAAAAATGCAAGCCAGCTGCCTATATTGTGCAAGCAGTCCTTCAAATATAAATATAAACCAGCAGCAAAGAGCAGAGGGACTACAATGAATACACAGTGGAAGTAACACTGACCAAAAAAAAAAAAAACAAAAAAAACAAAAAACAGGAATTTAAAAAAATCAATTTGTATCTTCAGAAATATTTATTATTGTAAAAAACACATAAGAGAATAGAAGGCTGCTATTAAAACAGATTGATTAGCGATCATAGAAATGACCTCATGGAAAATTTAAAAAAAAAACCTTCCTACTATCAAAAATTCAAGACTGATCAAAAGAGTTAAGGTAAATTTTACAAAATCTAGCATTCAATCAAAAATTGCCAAACATGCAAAACAAACAAACAAACAAAAAACAGGAAAATATGACATAGTGAACAAAGGAATAAAACAAAAACTAACTCAGATGATAGCAGACAGGACATTAGAGCAGTTGTTTTATTTGTAGTCCATATATTTAAAAATGTAGCTAGAGCAAAGACTGAACATATATTTTAAAAATACCCAAATTAAACTTCTAGAAATGAAAACTACAATGTCTAAAACGAAAAATACAATGGATGGTTTTAATGGCAGATTAGATATTGTAGACAAAATATTTGTGAATTTAAAGATATAGCAACAGATGCTATTCAAAAGAAACACAGAAAAGGAAAAATGGGAGGCAGGGAGGAAAAAAAAGCTGCACAGCAGTGAGGTATTGGACAACTTCAAGGAGTCTAATATATCTGAAACACAAGTCTAACAGGGCCAGGGAAAGAAAAGTAGATATTTGAAAAAATTATGTCTGAAAAGTTTCCAAACTTGATATAAACTTAGTTAAAACCTAGTACAATAAAGAATAAGAAAACTCCATGAAGGCACATCATAATCAGATCTCTTCAAACTAGTAATAAAGAGAAAAATCAGAAAAACAGTCAGAGAAAAAAAGATACATTATGTATGGAAGATTAAAGAAAAAAACAACAGCAAATTCCATGTCAGAAATAATGCAAACCAGAAGATACTAGAGCAGCAGTATCTTTAAAGAACAGAAAGAAAAACCTATCAACCTATAATTCTATACCCAGAGAAAATGTCTTTCAAGAATTGGGGTAAAATATAGACTTTCTCAGTTATAAGTAGAAGACCTGCATTATAAGAAACATTTTAAAATAAGGAAAGAAAAAAATACTTCTCATTGAAAGAAAATGATACCAGAGAAAAAACTTGATCTAGACAGATGAATTAAGGGTACCAGAAATGATAACTAAGTGAATAAATATAAGGTTTTTTCCTTACTATTTAAATTTCTTTAAAAGATCATTGAAACTGTACTGCAAAAACTATAAAAATGTATCATGACATTTATAACATTTGTAGAAGTAAAATACATGGGAACAGTATAGCATAATGGCCGGTAAGGCTACATCACTGGGTGATAGGGATTTTTCTGCTTGTTTGTAATCTTATGGGGACCTACATGTGGTGATCATTGACTAAAAAAACACCATTAACGTGATACATGACTATAACTGGGTATTATTTTATACTTCAAAAAATGTTAAAGAAATGGGTAGTATTTATAAGAAAATTATAGAACTACAGAAGGAAACAAGACAAATAATAAAAAATTCTTGCTTTCCAATGGAAAGCCTCAATATGTCAATTCATCCCAAATTAATCTACAAATCCAATGCTATTCCAAATCAAACCAATTGTTTTTGGTAGAGGGTAAGGCCTTTAAAAAAACACTAAGATATGCACATTAAAATTGCCGGAATATATTGAAGACTAATGAGAGACACACTCAAATCAAATTTTATCATCATTACGAAGCTACACTAATTTAAAATCTAGTATACTGGCCAAGAAATAAACAAATAGCTAATGAGCTTTAAAAAAATTGCAAAAAAAAAAAAATCTCATAATGTTTTAAGACTGCTTAAAAATTTTTTTGGGCTACATTCAAAACCATCCTGGGCCATGTGTAGCCCACGGGCTATGGGTTGGAAAAGGTTGGTCTACGTGTTCCTTGTAATTTAGTAAATTATAAAAGTAGCATTGCAATATGAGTGGAAGAAAATAAATTGTTCAGTAAATGGTGTTGGGACAACTAGCCATTTATAAAAATATAAAGCTGAATTTCTGTTAGACTCATTTTCCAAATTCACTTCCAGAAAGATTAAAGATTAAATGTTCCAAATAAAACCAGAAAAATGTGAGTAAATATTTTTGCAATTCTGAGCTAGGGAACTTGATATGATAATAAAAAGATTTTTACATTTAACTACAAAGCATGTTAAACCTGTATAATGACCAAAAACAAATACCTGTCAAAAGACAAGTGACAAACCACCAAAAAAAACCTACAATATAGAATTATTATCTTTAATATATAAAGTGCTCCTCCAAATCACTAAAACAGAGACAAATAATCTAATAGAAAATTGGTCTAAGGAGAAGAGGCAATTCACAGAAGAAATATAAATGGCCAACAGACCATGAAAAGATGTTCAACCTCTCTAAAAACTATGAATTGAACAATGAGATGTCTTCACCAGTGTGAGACTGTCTACAGTGAAAACTGTTACACCCATCAATATAGTTTAATAAATTATACGTAAATATAACTTGGCATGAGGTAGTAATATACTAATAAAAAGGATATAACAGATATAAATGAACATGGAAATATATAAAATATGTATTAATAAAAGTGAAAAAACTGAAGAACAATACGTACACCATTTTTACTAGTAAATTAAAAAGAACAGTACTTTCAACTCCTTAGCCAAAGCCATTGTCTTCCAATGCTGGCCAGGTAAAACATGAGCTAGACTGTTCCCCTCTGTAATCTTGAGCTTGACACCTTCACAGATCTAATTCCACTCCCACAGCCGCAATAATCAACACCAGAGTACAAAGCTCTAGTTCCTACTATCTAGTCACTTCTAGTATGAGGTTCTGTTGTCATCCAGAATTCACAAGTCAATTAAATATTGCCAAATTTTTCTTCACAATGTTTTTGCTATCTAGCCTTGGAATGACAATTAGATTTCATCTATCGTGAACTTGTGGTTGCCTCTAGTAAAACGGTAAGTAGTCAGAGACCATGTCTTAACTCAGTAGGAAAAAATGCTGTGATTGTTGGTGTCTGCCATGGATACACAGATCAAGGACTTAGACCGTTTTCTGCTATAGATAAAGGTGTCCAATCTTTTGGCTTCCCTGAGCCATATTCGAAGACGAAGAACTGTCTTGGGCCACACACAAAATCCACTAACACTAACAGCACTCTCACTAGCTGATGAGAAAAAAAAATCTCATATTTAAAGAAAGTTTACGAATTTGTGTTGGGCCACCTTCAAAGCTATCCTGGGCCACAGGTTGGACAAGGTTGCTCTAGAAGCTGCCACGATGCAGGTTTCTTAGTTAGATCTGATGTGCTGAACCAATAAATAAGAAATTTAGTAAACATTAAACTATTACTCAATTATTTCTATTGTGAATAATAATTTCCAATTTTCCCCTTCTCCAGATCCTTCCTATCTTGAAATTTTTTGAAGGAATCTTAGTATTTCCTTATTGTCTAGGGAATAAAATTCAATTCTTAAGATTTGAAGTTCAAAGGTCTTCTAAAATCTAGCCTCAATTTACTCTTCAAACTTACCATCCACTGTCTGCCCAAGCAAATATCATTCTCAATTCTAGCCAACCAGTCTACTCAATATCTCCTAAAATTCTATATACATTTTCTACCCCAAACTTTTGTTTACACATTTCCCTATATAAACACTCCCCAACTAATGACGGTTGTACTTCCAATTTTTCAGCTTTACAATGGTGAGAAAGCAGTATGTCTTCACTAGAAACCATACTTTGAGTACCCATGCAACCATTTAGTTTTGTACTTTCAATACTGTAGTCAATAAATTATGTAAAATATTCAACACTTTATTATAAAACGGGCTTTGTGTTACATGATGTTGCCCAACTGTAGGCTATTGTAAATGTTCTGAGCAGATTTAAGGAAAGCTAGGCTAAACTATAAATGCTTGGTAGGTTACGTGTGTTAAATGCATTTTTGACTACAGTATTTTCAACTTACAATAGGTTAATCAGGACATAATTTGTCATTAAGTAGTAGAGAATCTGTACCCGATAAGTTGCTTCCTTTTTTCTGACATCAACTCTATAGGCTATTTAAGGTCTTTATATTCAAGTCCCACAATGATATACCTATCTCTCCTATTACTCAAATTGTGTATGTGTGTGTGTGTGTACAGCTAGTTTACAGCATATTATCTTTTTGTGCCTAATTTTTGTCTTCCTCAGCTATAGAGTGAATAACTGAGGGGGAAAAGCCTGGATTTTTTCCTTACCACTCCCTCATATTCCAAGATACTAGGGGTTGTTATATGCTCAGTAAAGTCCTCAAGACTTGACTATGTTTTACTAATAAAAATCATTTTAGTTTCTAACTAGTTTATGTATCCATTTATGTATTAGTAAAGAAGTTAAGTCATATATATCTCATATATATGTTAGACATATATATATTATCTTTTATATATATATTTCATTTGATCACATTTTCCTAAGGGGCTTTTCTGTATTTACCTCTTCAACATTACTCTACATTTAATTAATTGGTCTCTTTAAAAAAGGGTTACAATTCCTCTACAATGCATTCACTCCAAAGAGAAAATGATGTTTTCTAATTAATTTTACTCTCCTATATGCTATTATATCACTATAACTCTCTAATACTTCTGAAACTACTAACATAGATGCAATAAACAAGATTTATTTTGTATTATACTGTATTTATGAATATGATTAAGTATGCCAAATGTCTTCTAATTACTAAATACTTAATATAGCAAGTCCTCAAATAACATTCTTTTGTTTAACATCATTTCATTCAATGCCCTTTCAGCATAACCTCTTTTTTTTTTTTAAGAGAACAGGTCTTGCCCTGTTGCCCAGGCTGGTATGCCATGCCATCATCATGGCTCACTGCATCCCTGAATTCCTGGGCTCAAGCGAACTTCCTGCATCAGCCTGTGGAGTAGCTGGGACTACAGGCATGAGCTACCACTAACCAGCTACTTTTTCTTGTACAGATTAGGTCTATGTTGCCCAGGCTGGTCTCAAACTCCCGGCTTCAAGTGATCTTCCTGCCTCAGCCTCCTGAAGCGCTGGGGTTAAAGGTGTGAACCACCACATCCAGCCCATTATTTTCCTTTGCTAAGAAAAAAGTCAATTTCCAGCTGCGGCCACCGTCTGTGTGGAGTTTGCAGGTACTCCCCACATCTATGTCGGTTCTATGGGTACTAGGATTTCCTCCCATTTCCCAAAAACATGCACGTAAGTTTCACTGGTGTGTCTACATTATCCCAGGATGAGTGAGTATGCGAGTGAGTGTAGGTGTTACATGTGAGTGCATCCTGCGAGGGGATGATGTCCTGTCCAGGGTTGGTTCTTGCCTTGTAACCTGAGCTGCCAGGATAGGCTCCAGCTACCCGAGACTTAAGTGAAGTAACTGGGTAAATAATTATCTTGTTTTTATTACTTTCTTCTACGTGTTACAGCTCACAATTATTTCAATAAATAATATTACAAGTGTTTTTGTCCTTATTTAGAAGTTTGGTGATACATCTATGACCATAAATATGCTATAGAAACTTAACTCTTGTTTATATCCATTACCCTGTGGTAAAACTGGTTTCATTACGTGTTGTGTTTTACCTAAAGTCACAGTTTCCAAGAATCCATCAACGATGCTAGGTGACCAATAAGAATTATATTTATGGTTAACAATGTATAGTCTATTACTGTGACTAAGAATGTATAAACTTTTTTGTTTCTAGAACCTTTATAGTAACAGTGAACACTATTAACAAAGCTATGACTTCCAGACAGAATAATTTATAACAAAGCTCAACTCCTATCTGCTCTTTTAAAATTTGTTTTTCTACTCAAAACTAGAATGGGCTACCATTATACTTCAATTAAGATGATTTATTTTAAAAATGTATAGGATATGGACAAAAGTGAAATAAACAAAACTACTACAAGCATGTGTTTCCTTTGGAAAATCTTGCTCTTACCAGTTTTTATAAAGACTTTTACAAAATCTTACTGTAGAAGACTAGAATACTGATATACACAGGAGTGTGGCTCAGCAGCAAAACAAGTAGAACCCAGCTCCTCTGTACTTCGGCCAACACTTAAGCAGCTCCAGTTCTATGTTATAAGGAATCTTGAATGTCCTAATCAAACCTACTTTCTAATCAAGACTTTATTTCTATACTCTAAAATTTGATATTACTCATAGATACAATTTTTACATTAAGTAAAAGATAACTTTTTAAAAAAATACTGTATTTTAAATAAAATCCCTGCAACTGTCCACAACAGAGAGATGCCAAAGAGTGACTGGCAGAACTTGGTATAGGAGACACTGCTCAGAGGGCCCAGTCACATCTTTCCTAAGAACTGTGCTTTCTAATATCCAGAGCACAGAAAGAACAGAGGTTGAGTAAGCAAGAAAGAGAGTAAAAGACAAAACCTAGCCCTTGGTATCTTAAAAGGCTGCCTAATTTACACATTCACTTAGGTTTCAGAAAAGTTCTGTCAAAGGTTCTAGTATCTCTGGTATGCTGTTTCAGGAACACAAAATTCACTAATATAATAAGCCATAATTCCAGCATGTTGTCCAGTGCATTAAAAAATTTTTTTAAAAAGCAAAGATTATTTTAATCACATGAATGAATCCACATAGTAACCTCAATTTTGAATCAGTCTCTAAAATAACCAAGTCAAGTCAATTCACTATAACTCGTACCTCTACCACTTAAACTAAAAACCTATTTTTGTAATATTGGAAAATAAGCCGTAACATGTAACACCTATAACATCACTAACACAATTTCATCTAGAATTAGGATTCTAGATGGAATTGGTTAACAAAAGAGAAATTCTTAAAAATAACTCCCATCTTAATAAAAAAAAGTAGCTTCTAATAACCCAAAATACATTATAATTACAAATAATAATAATTCTAAGTTAGCTAAGAGTTGATAATTCTATTACTAATGCCTTTTAATTCTGTTCACCTTGGTGTTTTAAAATTGAAATGACTATTTAAAAAGCTGAATTAAAAATAGGAGTTTTCAATGAAATAATTATCTATATTTTGCTTAGATACATGCTATTTTTGTCTCTGCTGTGCAAAACGCATACATGCCAGAGTTAACATTAGGGCTGTTCTTTCCCTTCTGGAGTCCCTGGCATCTAGAATAGTTAAACTGTTTAAGCATTAAAGCTGGGAAGACTGGAGTTATCCTGTCCAACCCTTCATTTTCAAATTAGAAAAGTGAAGTTCAGGAAGGCAGAGATGGCTGGGCGTGGTGGCTCACACCGGTAATCCCAGCACTTTGGGAGGCCCAGGAGGGCAGATCACCTGAGGTCAGGAGTTCAAGACCAGCCTGGCCAGCATGGTGAAACCCTGTCTCTACCAAAAATACAAAAATTAGCCATGGGTAGTGGCACACGCCTGTAGCACCAGCTATTTGGGAGGCTGAGGTGGGAGAATCACCTCAGCCTCCCAAGTAGCTGGTGCTACAGGCATGCACCACTAGAAGAGGTTGCAGTGAGCCAAGATTGCGCCACTGCACTACAGCCTGGGCAACAGAAAGAAAAAGGAATGCAAAAATTCCTGCTCACATTCACAATTTATGGTAACAGAGTATGGACTAAAATACAAGAACTCCTAACTTTTTCATCAGGATCCCTTTCTTCCTCTCAGGCTGCCCAGACACTCCCAAAGAGATATAGTCAAGCTTCTCCTCAACTTTTAATCTTTTAATTTATAGACTGTACAATTAACTGACTTTAAAATTGTTAGAAATAATGTACCTAAGTCAAAACAACAGTAACAGAAAATCTAAACTGAGCACTGGATAGTATTAACAACAACTTCCTTTCATTTACTCCTCCAAACTCCCAGAATACTTTGTGTTATGAACTCTAAGGACTTTCCATAATTATTGTATTACTCTTAGAAATCCTTTACTAAGCCCATTTTACAAATCTGGACACGAAGGCTGAGACTAGTTAAGAAATTTTCCTATATTACAGAGCTAAGAATACCCAGAAACAAAATTCATAATCCAACCCTGTTGAACCCTTCTGAGTCTCTTCTTGTGCTTACAGCTACCCTGCATCACATACATTTTTGTGCTAATCTTTTTCCCCTATACTAGACAAGGTTATCTTCTCATCTTTGTATATTCCAAATGCAGTGAATTTTAACTTTTATCTTTCCTTACTACTCAAGGTGAAATATATTCCCAGCCCAAACTTTCCACCAGTGGTGCCTTACTCAGGCCATCATTAATAATACAATGATCCCTCTATGCATATCTTTCTCTCTATGCCTATTTAAGAATCCCTATCCAAATGGTCTGATTTAGAACAGAAACTACTGTTAGACAACTATTAGCACCTATATTAGTTCAGCAAAAAGAATTAAACCACTTCGGTTGCTTAATAAATGAAGACTAAAGTTCCAGATACGATGGGCATTAGAAACTGAAGGTCTTAACAATCTGATCAAACAATGAAAAATGCAGAATAAGCTCCTAAAAAAAAAACAAGTGAGCAATTATAATTATTTAATCAGTAAGTATTCACTGATCTGTGTGCTAGAAGTTATAAAAATTATAGAAGACTACCTAGGCATAAAGTGTATCTCCAAGAATTATATATAAAGCGAGGGGGAAAAAAAAACTAAAGAAAATAAGCAAGTTAAAATAAGTGCTGAGGAATTAAAGGATATAAAGATTGAAGTTGATTAATAAAATGGCTTAAGTATCACTAAATCTCAAAAATCAACAAACCAGGTGAGTACGGGAGGGAAAGATAATGGTTAGTAACAACCCAAATCCATATAGACCAGAGATGGCTGTAGAGGAGTGGTTTAATGTTTTATTTTTTCCTAATCCTTAGTTTGTCACTTATTCAGGACTATATATGTTGAACTTCACTTAGCAATATTGCACATATTCTTTATATAAAATTAATTGAATCACACTACATGAAAGACAACAGATCTAACTTAGTAACCTTGTTTATAACCTTCTTAAATTACTACCAGCTAATGAACGCATCAGAACTATTTGTATAGAAGTACCTATCATATATTTACATATTACAATGAAACCTCAATTTTCACAAAATACATTTTTAGAAACTGCAGTAAAACAATAGGCTTACTCCTTCATGAAGCCAATCACCAATCCAGAGTCTCATTAACACTTAGGTATATTTGCAGCGAATGAGAATAAAAATATGTTTCTGTGTACTTTTTCTATTGTGATTATAATGCCTGTCTTCATTGAAATTACCTTCCTTCACCTTCTATATATAACTGGGACTAATTTCTGCTGGAGACTTTAATTGTCCTTGAATTCCCAAAGCACTCTCTTAATTCAGGCCCTCATCATATTTCACTGGTACTACTATAAAACAACTGATTTCCTTTGTCTTTCCCTCACAATCCTCAATCCACCTTCTATACTGCCTCCACCTTTCCCATGAAAACTTTCTAAGTCAAATACGATCTCGTGTGTACCCATTAAATAGAGCAATACTTCCTCAACTGTATCTCCTTCTTAGTTGTGAAATGTACACTGAGATCTTAAGAGGTCGGAGAAATGCTGTACTTAAAGTATTTGGTTTAACTTAATTTAGCTTCAATTTGCAAAATATAGACCAAAAATTGAAGAAAAATCTATTAAGATTTCCAGCGTGCTCAACGATTATCCTATCAGACAACGTGGACTTCAGCAGTGGTTTTCAAACTGTGACATACATTAGAATCTTCTGTCAAGCTTGCTAAAGATAGACACGGCCAAGCTTCACCTCAGACCCAGTAATTCTGAATATTATCTAGGAATTGGGCCTAGATATGTGCATTTCTCATAATCTCCACAATGATTCCAATGCATACCTAAATCTAAGAGCTCAAGAAGAAACCCTCCTTGCTCCCTAACAAACTTCTCCTAATTTTTCAAGCGGTTTCATACCTCTCATCAACCTGGGGAGTACCTGTTAATATAAATATTCAGTTATCACCCATTCTAAAAAGCTTTTACTCATCCTCTCTCCCACCATTCTCTCCTTCAATCCTCTAAACCTTTATAAAAATAGTTTCCATATATTTACACACAGTCTTAATCCACACAACTACCCCACGAGATAGCGTCCTTGTTTTACAGATAAGAAAACCAAATCTAGGATAGGAAGCTTAAGAAACTTGTCGAAAGTGACCCCCAGTTTGAACCCATGTTTGCTGATTACAAAGCCAAAGCATTTTCTATTGTAACAAGTAGCCTCTTACTTATCACTCTGAAGCACTGACTTATTTTTCTGTTTACACATTTCCCTTTTTAGACCCAGTAAGCTCCCTGAAGACAATTATGAGCCCTTCCAGATTCTGACCTCAATATTTAGTCAATAAATGTTTGTTGAATGAAAGAAGAAATGAAGCTCCTCTAAAGCTCTGACTGTAACTACTTCTGTTTCAGTTCTCGAATTCTTGGAGCTTTGAGTATACTTCTGCCTAACACATTTGGTCTGACCTGTACACTTTATTGCTGGATTAATTACGAGACAACGTACTTCAGCAATATTTTAAACAACAACAAGAAAAAACAAACAAAAAACTGCACAATCAGCAAACGGAGGAAAAGATTATTTTAAAAATTAAAATATCACTTTTACTTTACTCTAACTAGAGACTTCAAATTTTAAAATTAATACTTGCCATGACTTCATCCCACAAGAGCAGGCAATGGAAACAGTGTGGTTTTAAATGACAGAAATTCAAAAGGTAATGTTGATTAATAAAAGATGGCATAAAGAAATTAAGCACTGAATACTGACAGCCTATTCAACAATCCACTTATGCTAAGCAACGTGCAACAATATTTTTCTCTATCACAGTATTTTTTCCCATCTGTTATTTTTTGAAACCAGTAAAGCTATAGGTAAGCACAGAACAACTAATATACTTGTGTATAAACGTGTAATGTCCTTCCTGCCTAAAGTTAATGTGTCTTGTATGTAGAACACAGTAAAACTACTTCCTTTTTGATATAGATTACATAGCTAATATAGTAAACCAGCAACGGAATTTTTTTTCATTGGAGGTAACTATCATTCAAAGTGCTGGAGATTTTCCTAAATTGAACATTCCCAAACATTTGTGATGCTTTAAGAATCCAGTATTTTAATTATATTAGTTTTTGGTGAAAAACGCAAAGTGGTTATTCCTTTAACACCACTTTTAGAAATAAATCAGTAACAAGAAAAAAAAAATACCCTTCTAAACCAACATGACGTAGTGGAAAGTACAATTTGAAGGGACTAGGCATGAGGAGTCCTGGTATTCTAGTTCTGGTTACATTATTAAATCGCTGTATGACTTGGGCTCACTGGCTCAGTTTTCTCATTTGCTGAAAAAAGTGTGTGTGGATGGGGAGGAGCTTGCTTATCTTTAAAGCTGTTACCCACAATTCTCATTTAGAGCCACTATTCTTGTTTCATTCTTCCAATCAGTAAACTCAATGTTCCCTAGGGTCTAAATTCTGAAATATGAAACACATCTGAAATTGAATGGAACGATTCAATCTTCAACCCGACAGCACAAGATACAAAGGGTGGACTCCTATGAAGTTAACAATTAATCCAAGAACTTTCCAGAAATTCTCTAATCCTAACTTCTTAAAGCAGCAGGTGAAAATTTGGTTTGGCATACCTCACATTACTTTAAAAAGTTATAAAATGGTATTGCTCTGTTGAAATTTCCGTGTTTTCTGGGTTCCAGTGGCACATACTCTGCAGGTGCTAGCAAGCAAAGTGGAAAGAGACCCAGCCAGTATTTCAGCAAACCACACTTCAACCCAGTCACCGCAGTATGATCCCGAAAAGGCCTACACCACAAAAGCAGAACCTCCCCACCCCCAGAAGTGCCAGCAGCCAATGTAATGAATGCTTCCGTCAACAACACACATTCCCCTTCCCACAGCAGAACTGCTCGCTCCCAACCGGCCATCTGGGGTTGGAGTTGGCCGCACAGCACCAAACTAAGAATCATTCTCGGCCCCAAAAGCCAAGAACTACCAGAGACTGAGGTTTCCCTGCGCATGGCTGCGGGGAGAACAGCACCCGCTCCCATCAATGGGGGGGAAAAAAATCAGTGGGAAGGAGAGTAGAAACCAGGCCTAGGCAAGGTTGCTGGAGAAATAAATCTTGTTTCTCTTCAACGAGGAGCAGTAACATTTCTTGCCCTCTCTCTAATTCGAAGAGAGCCCAAGATCTTGTACTCGACTTCATTCCCTCCTGGAATCCTAATGCGAGATTAAAAACCACCTTCCTTCCCCGATCTATCCACTCCTCAAACCTGGCATTGTTAAGGAAGGTACCCCCAGATCAAGCAGTAGGAGGTGAAGTGAGAGCTAGAACAAGGGCCCAGCTTTTGGGACCAAGTGGCTCGTGCAAAAAAAATCCCCTTGTGGCCGGAGAGTAAAGTTTTAACCAACAGCAAGGGCGCGGACCGAGGCTCGGCCAGGCTGGAGGACAGGCCTGAAGAGGTGACACTCCCTTGTTCTCCAGCAGCTCGGGAAGGCGGCGCCCGACCGCCCCGGCTCGCACCCAGGGAGCAGGACTAGGGCGCCGACGCGGGGCCCGGTCTGGGGCCGAGGCCGGCGGGAGGCCTGGCCGACAGCGGGACCCTCCCCACTCCGCTCCCGCCTCCTTCCCCACTCCCACTTCCCGGCCCCCAAGCCAGGGCCCGTGAGGTAACGTCAGGGGTGGCGACGCAGGTCTTGGCCACTGACCACACATTTCTTGCCGAGGAAAGTGAAGAGGGACTCGTTCTCCTGCGGGGTGAGCAGCAAGGACCCCACGTTGGTGACCCTCCGCGGCGGTGGCGGCTGCTGCTGGACGGAGCTCATGGTTTCGCCGGCGGGGCTGGGAGTCCAGGGCCGTCTCCTCCGGCGAGTGGACGAGAGCTCGTTCCCCCTCTCGGTGACAGGGCCGGTGAGGAGCGGAGTCAGAGGCGCCGCATCTCGCAGCTCCTCCGGCGCGGGGAGGAGGACGAGGTCGAGGGACGCAGGCGCTGACAGCGAGCCACCTTCGGGCCGCGCTGAGAGAAGGGAGCTCCCAGCTCCCGCCCGGTCAGGATCGGGCCGGATGGTGGTTGTCCTCACACTCCGGCGACTGCGCTAAACTCCCAACTCCTCCCCCAACCTTCCCGCAGCGGCGGCGGCTGCGGCCGCACAATCCAACATGGCAGCGGGGCGGGCGAGACCACAGGACGGAGGGCGCGGGGGAGCGCGCCGGAAACGCGCGGCCGGGGCCCGGGAGAAACCCCCCACTCGGCAGCGGGCCTCGCCGCGCCGGCCCGAGGCCACGCCCCCTTCCGGCCGAGGCGGGGACCGCGCGGAGCTAGGTGGGATCCCGGTTGGTTCGGGGCGCGGGCTTCCGACTTCGTCCTCTGACCTCCGGCGTCTCGGCTGGTTAGGTACCCAGTCCCAGCTACTGCTGCTTGAAGAGAGAATGTATGGAGACTTGCCGCCGCCGCTGCGCCGCCAGCCTTCCTTGGGCGGACGCACACCTTTCCGAAGCGTCTATGAGGACCCAGGGCCCCTCCTTGGAACAGCTCTTATTTCTCAGGCGCTCAGCGGGTTAGAGAGGCCTGCAATCTGAAGACTGAAACCTGGGAAGATGCGCTCTGCCCTGTGCCGGCTTCGATAGGAGCCGCAGGTGCCTGGATTTTCTCAAACTTTGTCTCAAACTTCAGCTGTGGGAGTGGAAGAACAAACAGGCCTCTCCCATAATTGTGAAAGAGATCTCCCTGATGGATGTAACAAAAACAAATACACTTGACTTCCACTGCCTGCCTGGCGTGTCACGTGGGTTCAATGTATGTGTCACATTTAAATTCAAAGTATTTTCTTCTAAGGGCTCTGGACACTTTTTCTCCCTATATCGTGAATTGGAAAATATCCCAGGTTATTACAAGTTATCTAAGATAACTCCCTTTGTTCTGTAAGTTAAATTCTAAACGGTTGAAACGAAATTTTGTAATACAGAGATGATGCAGACTGCAGTCAGTTATCAAATATGCATCTCACTGTTCTCCACGTTAAACATATTAACACTTGTTGCATAAATTCATGTCTGCTAATTGCTAAGTTTCAATTAAAAAAAGTTATACGTTAAACTTAAGACATCTGTAACAGTTACACTGTGGTAAAATTGTTGGATGTTAAACATCTCTAATAGCTCCCAATAGAAATCTCTAATGTACTTACCAGACTGATAAACCATTATCAATGCACTTTGAAAATACTATAAAATGTTAAAATTAAAGCTACTCTTAATGAAATTGGCTGAACAAGAATAAATTTACAAAGGAAAATGATGGATAGCCTTGGGAGTTCCCACATAAAATATGGAGATTTCAAAATTAAACTTGATTAATAATATTAGGGTAAAAAGTGAATTAAAAAAGCAACAGGACTATTTATAAAGTAATTAGGTTTGGAAAGCAGAAGTAGAATTAAAAGCCTGGCGTTGCCTCTGAATTGCAGGTCTAACAAACCTAGAAGCTAAGTCAGTTTGTCTTTTACCAAAAATGCAACTCTTGTAAGTTGAAAGCCCAGTGACAACAGAAAGCATTACAAATTCTTGAGAAATAATAAAAATTACAGCTCTTCTTTTCAAACCTTTGAACAAGTATAGTACCAGAAGTATAAGATTTAAATAGGCCCAAGTTGTAGTTCTTGTGAGTCTTACAGCCTTATGGACTTTGTACAAGTTACTTCTCTGCGTCTCAGTTTCCTCATCTGTGAAATGAAAATAATTTGTTTCATACAGGTACAGTCTAAATCGGGGTAATTACACCTACTTCCAAGTTGTGAAACACAAAATTACAAGTAGGAGGTATAAGTTCTAGTGTTTTGTAGCACTATAGGATGACTACAGTTAACAATACTGTATAGTTTCAAAGAGCTAGAAGGATATTGAATGTTCCTAAAACAAAGACATAAGTGTTCGAGGTGATGGATATGCTAATTACCTTGATCTAATCACTATACGTTTTCTGTGTTGCAATATCACTGTGTACGCCCGTAAATATGTATGATTATTGTGTCTATTAATTTTTTTAAACTAAAATATTATGAGATATTTTTTAAAAGATATCACTTGTAAAGGACCTGATACATAGTGGTCACTCAAGTACTAATTGTCTGCCACTGACAATTCTTGCCTATGATTTGCTCTGCTTTCCCTAAGCTAAGGGATCAAAACTTGATATATGTATTCTTACCTTTGTTCTAAGTCTGACTCTTGAAAAAATGTCCTTCAGGTTTACAATTGTATATAATTTTTCGAAAATACAGTGGAGAAATTGATAGCAGAATTTCTGATTAGGCCATATATTATGCCAAATAGGCTACATATATCCCAGTGTGCCAAAATAAAACTTTTTAAAACTGTAAATCTAGAGATAGGATTCTATTAGCTTCTAATTAATAAAAACTGAAGAACAGCAAATTTTATGCTAGAAATACCAGCTTTTAGAACTTGTAGATCACCAAACTATTTTGAAGATAGGAAAGAGTAGTGGGAGAGGGCTGTGAAAAAAAAAGCCATGAGATGATAGGTAAATGGACAGTAACTATATTGAAGAATCTTATCTCATTCTGAGAATTATTGAATTCCAATCATTTCAAAACCTCTTACTAGCCTAGACTATTGTTTTATTGATTTTCTTTTCTTTAAGGAAATTTTATGCCTTATCTAAATGTAATTTTTTTTTTTTTTTTTTTTTTTTTACTATTTGCCCTTGTTCTGTTTTCTTTAGACTTGGAGATGGAAAATTATGACCACAGTAGACTTTTTTCCTCAGGTCCAACCTTTCTTTAATTTTTCTCCAAATTTTTAATATAGTACTTTGTCCAGAAAAATTGCAATTTAAGTTCTTATCTTCTACCCTTCATTGTTATTTTTGTTTTTCTCTGGGCTTTTTCTGACTCTTTGATGTTCTTAAAATGTGAAAAATGTAAGCATGATCATTTCACTGGAAATATGACTTCCTGACTCATTTAAGCCTGTGAACAAGCAATATTTGGGGATTCCCCCCGTACCATATATAAAGGATTCTGTTTTTTCATACTCATCCTGACACCAAGCAGTACTCTCTGTTTTTGTTTCAAAAAGTTTAGGAAGTCCTTTCTTTCTTTCATGCTTGATAACATATTCTCTATTTGGCAGAACACAAGACATCTTTTCTCTTTGTTTTCTTTGGCAAGTTAATTCCTTATCTCAAATTCTTCTTACCCAGTTTGAGAGATTGGATTTTATCCAGGACATAAGCATTCTGTTTCCCTTCAACAGAGTATCTTGAAGTTTGTAAGCTCAGTTAAGAAGACTACAGATTTTATCTTTATATATAAATATATATAAAGCATATGCTAGAAATACCAGCTTTTAGAACTTGTAGACCACCAAACTATTTTGAAGACAGGAAAGAGGACTCAGAGAGGGCTGTGAAAAAAAGCTTTATTAAGGTATATATGAATATAACCCAGAAAAGGCAATTCATACATTTAATTTCTTCCATTTGACTTTCTTTACCTCAACTAGAATGTATGCTAGTACTTTATTTTCTTCTTTCTTTCTTTGGTAAGATCTTTTAAGGTAAAGCCCTCATTGTAACAGAAAACATTAGGGTAGCTTATTATGGAAATAAGGCCATATTTTCAGATACATTCCTGCTGTTATCCTTATGGGTACTTTGCAAGCTTTTCTTGTTCTGGTTCTTTGTTATCCATTTTTCTTCTTTACAGATGTCATTGTTTATGTACTGTTACAAGTCCTCTGAAACACCCTATCCCCCTTGCTAATGTTAATAATTTAAAATGTAGTGACATCCCTTACTGTGGGGAAATGTAAAGGTGGCTGGATGCACACAAGGGCATTCAGCAGCCATTGCAGCCATAATTGCTGCTTGGCTATGGTAGGACTGCTTTATAGAGACAGAACAACAGCAAATCTGAATACAGCAAGTCTGGGTTTGCAGAAAAAGTGCAGGGGCAGTGAGTGCTACTTCTCCCATGCAACCTCCACAAATGTCATGTGTTTAAAATGTTCATCTTGTAAAATATCTCTGCACAGTTTTATGTAAATGTTGCATATAGCAATGCTTACAAGAATTTGTTCTAGTACATGTTATCCCAAGTTAAATGTTAATTGTTTTCTTTTTCATCAACTAAAATCTGAAAAGTAAGCTAGCAAACCATTTTTTTCTGCCTCTCTTTTTAAAATTCGTTTTAACTACAAACCTCTTTGGGGGTTTCTTTTTTAGGAATAAGTAGTTTATTTACAAATCATTCTGATTTCTTATTGAAGTTGGTGGAAAATTGAACTCTTACTTATGCTGCAGAATTACCAGTGATGGTTACTACCATTATATAGCCTAGTCTCCAGATGCCTAGTACTTACCTGTAATCAAGAAATGATTTGAAGAGCTAAGTATGTTATAGTTCCCTGCATGCTGCTTACTGGTTTTCTGGCTGCTGGTCTTTAATGTTAATGAATATTCAGTGGCTTATTATTCCAAATGAGAGAGGAAAACCATTGGCTTCTTTATTGTAATGTGCTTAAGGTCAGTCTACATTATAGATGAGTAGGCAAATTGGATACTTGGGATAATTTGAAGATGCCACATGTCCCCGTTACCCCATTGAAATTATTGGGGTCAAGGATATGGTCTCCGCTACCACATAATGTTTTTAAAATCAATTTTTATTTTTAAATAAATGATAAAT
Organism: Cacajao melanocephalus; assembly: GCA_963573385.1. Lineage (NCBI taxonomy): Eukaryota > Metazoa > Chordata > Mammalia > Primates > Pitheciidae > Cacajao > Cacajao melanocephalus. Next base: position 27,415 of record CAUYLG010006067.1, on the reverse strand, counting down.
GCACATAATTTAAAAAAATCAAATTGTATATAAAACTTTTAATAACATAAAACAGAAGTACCTTCTTATACCACTTTCACTTTGTTGGATTTTCCCTGCTCAATAGTTTTCTTAAATTTTATTTCTTTCATTTCTTCTATATTAACAACTATAAAGTCCTTTCTCATCTTGTTTTCCACATAATCAAGTGTATCAGAAATCTATTAGATGCACTAATTTTAATCAGAGATCTGTCTCCCAAAGTCATCCATCATCCCGTATTAATCTGAACTGTTGCTACATGGCTATTGTCTGGAATTTTATTGAGTTACTATCCCAGGATTTCCCTTCATCTTTCCGTGCTAGACCCTCTGTTTCTTGGAACCTATGTCATCTCTCTTGATATACTCCTTTGTTTTGGTAGTATACATTCTTTAGTGGCTTCCTAAGAAAAAGTGCATAAATAGTAAAATTTTGAGACCTTGCATATCTGATAGTTTTATTCTAGTCTCACCCTTGGTTGATTAGTTTAACAGGGTAGAAAATTTCAGGTTGAATGTCAGTTTTCTTCAGAATTTGAAGGTATTATTTTATTGATTTTGAATTTTCAACATTGCTGTTGATATCTGATGTTATTCTGATTCTGATCTTTTGTATATGACTCTTTATAACCTCTAAAAGTTTTTAGAATCTTCTGTTTGTTCATGAAATTCTGAAAGTTGATGATGTACAATAGTGGAATACTTTTACATTTATTGTACTGGGTATTCCAAAGGCCCTTTAATCCAAAAACTCTTGTCTTTTAGTACTGGAAATTTTTCTTTGTTATTTTCATATTTTTCTTCCCTTTAATATTTTTCTTTTTCTGGAATGCCTGTTGGTCAAATGTCAGATTTCCTGACTCATTCTATACAGTTAGAAACTACACCCAAGTTTCATTGTGGAACTACTCCAGTGAGCCCTTGACTGTTGTCGTCTCTGGGCAGAGATACCATAAATTCCCTGCTAACATTGGGAATTGGAAACTAGAATCTCTTCTGAGATTCTAAAAGCGAGATGTTTTTGCTGCTACCCTTGCCACCCTATGTCACATGCTCCTTCACTTTATGTGTTTTCAAATCACAGTTGCATGGGTGTGTCTGATTAGGGAAAGGTCACATACCTGTACCCTTCCTGCAAAAGAGCTGGAGATTTCAGGCTAAATGTTAAGGGTCTGAGATTCATAAGGTCAGGAATTCCATGAACACAGAAAAGGTATTCAAAAGGTACTCAGCAGCTAGTGAATTCAAATAGAGACAGTTGGAACTTCAGGACACTGGATGACTGGAGAGGGTCTTTTTAAAGAAAAAGCAATAATATGAAAGATTAATGCTTTCCAATATTATCAAGATGATAGCATTTTGTGTACTGAATTACATGCATGTTACATACATAATAAAATTGTAAAACTCTGTATCTAGGAAGTAAGCAGTCTTTATTTTTGCCTCCATACAATCTTTAATAAGAACTTTTATCCCCCACATTAACTAGGTTATTTGTCCTTGGAAAGTTGGTAATGGTTGAATGAGTTAGTTTTAAATGTTTATACATTTAGATATCACTTATAGATATCATTTATCTATAAATAGCTATTTGGCTGATTCATTAAAGAAAATTGAAGTATAAGTCATTTTGATATAATAAATTATCAAATTTATTGTATATACAGTGTTATATACAGGCTTTTCATTTGTAAATTATAATTACTTTTTAAATGTTTGTCTCCTACATTAGCCTCAAGGCTCTCTAAGGGCTGGTATCATGTCTTATTCATCTTTATATCTTTTTAGTCTTAACATTGAACTTATACATTATTCAATGTATATTTGTAGATCAAACGACCACCTTTGATTCAAATAAAATATATGAATTTTTTATCAGGTACAAAGATGGTTATACAGGATCTGAGATCAAATAAAGAGAAACTACAGGCTGGGCGTGGTGGCTCACACCTGTAATCCCAGCACTTTGGGAGGCCAAGGTGAGTAGATCATGAGGTCAGGAGTTCGAGACCAGCCTGGCCAATATGGTGAGACCCCGTCTGTACTAAAAATAAAAAAAATTAGCTGGGCATGGTGGCGCGCGCCTATAGTCCCAGCTACTTGGGAGGCTGAGGCAGAAGAATTGCTTGAACCTAGGAGGTGGAGGTTGCAGTGAGCCAAGATGGTGCCACTGCGCTCCAGCCTGGGTGACTGAGCGTGACTCTGTCTCAAAAAAAAACAAAAAAGAGAAACTACTGTCTTGTCCAAACTAGTCCACACAGTACTAAGCATGTGGTATTCTGAGAGCACCTGGAAAGACAACACAATACATAAGAAACTGCACACAACTTAATGGGAGCTGAAGCAGGGCTTGTGAAAATAGCAATAGAAAGGAATGACCTTTACTTGGGATTACCCGGCAACCTAATTCAAGTCTGGAGGATAAAGTGATTTTTTTTTTTTTCCTGAGTGAGCTCAGGTGTCCAATCTGAGAAAAGAAAGGTGTTATATTTTAGGGATTTGAGGAAATAATAGTTTTTAGCATGATGTGATTTCAAAAACAATAAGGTTTGACATGAGCTTAGAAAGCAACTCTGGAAGCATATGGAAGCAAATTCAGTATCCAGGAGCATTGGAAACTGAAGTGAAAAAACAAGGACAAAAAGTAGGCTGGCATCCCAACGGACTAGGGGAGACTGGCCATCAGTTCTGAAAGTGTGGTTCCCCACTAGCAGCATTAGGATCATCTGGGAACGTGTTAGAAATGCAGATTCTCAGGCCCCACTCTTAACCCACTGAACCCGAAACTCTGGGGATAAGACTCCTCAGTCTATGTTTTAACAAGCCCTCATGGTGATTCCAATAAGCGGACCTTCAAGATGACATCCCGGGGATGAAATTTATCACCACTACCAGCCACCTTCCACCCTTTCCCAAGCATATAAGGCTTATAGCATTACACAAACTATGTTTGAATCATATTCCTTTTGGGGGATGGAACTTGTAATGAACCACTGGGATTTATTCTTGTCAGTTTAAGACTTGGATAGGATAGAGTCTGTAGGTGGAACGACTTCATTGTTCACATCTGGCAAAACCACTGCAAGGGCAAGCAGCTATTTATTAGCTATAGCTTTTCTAATCTGAGTTTTGATAGTAACTAGCCATGTAATCTTAGTAAAGTCACTCCACCTCAGCATGCTTCTCTTTACTCATTTGTAAAATGAAAGGAATGACTTAATGATTGCTAAAGTCCTTTTCAGCTCAAAATTATGTGATCAATCACATGTTTTTTGGATTTTAAAAAATCCTGCATTTTAAAAAGCAGTGGGTAAAAGGCAGTGCATAAGGGAATATAAAGTTTTAGTGGTATGAAAATGAATATATAAGCCTTGTCATAAGCCTGACTCTTTTGAAAGAATACAATCCCCTGAACATAAAAATCCTACTTTTAATTACCTCAGAGCAAGAAGGAAGGTAATTGGTGACTGTGGTTTCATGGAATTATTGATCCAATATTTTTCATTTATATTCAAAATTAGATTGCATAATACTTGATAGTTGTTACATCAGTCGATTCTCAATTCCCCATGGCTGGAAGTTAGTAGTACTCATTGATTTTTTTGTTTTGTTTTTTAATAGAGGAGGAAAAACATTGAATATGCAAACAACTCAATGGTCACATAAGTTCCTCATACCTAGTTTAGGGGTCATTCAGCTCAATATCTTTACTTAGAATCAGTTTAAAAATTAAATTACGTATTTGCTTTCTCACATTCCATTTTTCCTCCTTTTAGGAAGATATGGTAGAATATTGCCACTTTTCTTTCACTTTGATCCTCTTCACAATGAAACTATTGTGTGTTTATGATATGTTCTGCTGGACTGGGGCTTTGAACTGATGAAAGAGGAAAGCTATAACAAGCATCAGGGCTGACTTGGTATGTTGACTCAGTTCCCACATAATGATGGCATCTATATGCATGCACATTATAATGTTGTGACACGCAGAAGAAAAATGTGTTACCCTGTCTCAATTTCCTGTTTTAATGCAAGTCCATACAACATCCCGATCTTCCTCAGGCTCTCCAAGCACCCTTGACTTTATTGTGTCATAAGGGACAATTCACATGCTACTTCACCTCAGCCTGAACTTACCTAGAGAGACTTCTTTCGCTCTCAGTTCCATTCAGAGATAGCAGCATTCTGATCGTTGGATAACTTGATTGAAACAAGGCACTCAACTGTGCCTTATTGTCATAATCATCTAAAGAGGCACACCAAGCCTTGTTCTTGCCGGAAAGGCACAAAAGCAATAGCAACATGTCCTTCATTTTGAAGGACATATTTTTATATGCCTCAGAATGACAGACACCCAGACACATCCCTGAGGTATCAGGCTCCTATATTTGATGGTATTTATATCATCCAGCATTCATTTATATAACCAAGGACCTAGTGTACTTGCAACTTCCTGCTCTACAGGTCACTTCAGTATGATGTTATTTTGTACAATGAACTAGCCTGATATCAGGTGGAATAGGAAGATGGCCTAGGATAACTGATCTCTGCTTAAAAAATGAGCTGACCTGTGAGGCTCACAATATCCTTCCCATAAATTCCCTTTCGCTTTGGCTAACCTGGGTCAGATTCTGTTATTTACAAAAACTCTAGGTAATTCAGAACTAGAACCCCTAGGTATTGTAAAATTTTACCATGAAGGTGGTTGCAGGCAACAGATCTTTCAGAAAACTGAGTCATTTGGCATCGTTTACCTGGCTGTAATGAGGCAAGAAATGGTGAAACTCTCATTCATATTCCGAGATGGGAAACTAGCATCAGACAACAGATAATTACATTACTGCCTCTGGTTATTAAGATCTAGAAACTTCTGAGGTTCTAGAAAGCTTTAGGGCTGGGATCAGCAAACTATACTCCACCTGTCGTGTTGCCTGTTTTTGTAAATAAATCTTTTTGGGGGACACAGCCATGCTCATTCTTTTAGTATTGTCTATAACTGCTTTCATACAACGCAGGAGACTTGAGTAGTTGTTCCAGAAACCTTCTGACCTGTAAAGCCTCAGATATTTATTATTCGGCCATTTACAGAAAAAGTTTGCCAACCCTAGCTTTGGGTAACTGAATAGGTTTTTGCCATCAAATAACATAAGCGTGAGGAATTCAAGAACTGTGAGATAGCATTAGATAAATTAACCAGTAAGAATGAATTGTTGCCTCTGAGGATAGCCTGCTACAGGGATATTTTATGAGAATTCTGAAAAAAAATCTATCTCTGATCATTATAGGACTGAGATAGCAAAAGTGAAACTCATGATTTGATCCAGGGTTACTAAACTAATGATTTATGAATTAAAGTATCTTAAATACTGTGTAATGAGAGAGGAGACGACCATGAAAATAATTTATAACAGACATCCAGTCTATCTTTGTGTAAATTTCTTACAAGAATCATTAAACTTAGGATGTTACTTAAAAAAAAATAAGACAACTATTCAAGTGTGCCAGTCTTTCCAGTGACAACAAATCACTGTTAGTAGATATTTCGGAAAAAAAAAAAAAAGGAAGCACACATTTACTGTGTCCCTGAACTACTTTTTCAAAAGAAACTTACATTCTCCAAAGCATATTTTGAAAACAGTTATTTGGAATCTTGTCCATCATTATATGACTTTAAAGTTCAAAATGCTAAAATATGTTTCCTGTAAAAACTTTTATTTCTAAACTTAAAAACAATCTTTTAACCTGTTTAAAATTTTTCAAAGTAAAAATGTTTTGGTGTCTTTTCATTTGATGAAAATATGGAAATGAAATACTTCTCAGTTAGTTTGCAAGAAAATTACTATCAAAATTTTAACAGATGAATACAATTGAAAAACATAAATATTGTGCTTGAGTAAGGAAAACTCATGTGTACTTCTCCCAGGTAGATGTATCTTCATGTTTTTTTGTAAAGTGTCCTTTTCAGTTATGACCACTAAAATATAGTATAGACAAAACTCACCTTATAGCAAAATCTTTGGATCACATGTCAAAAAGCATTAAGCCAAATTTTCAAAAATTATGGAGCATATTCAATGACATTGCATGCATTAAAAACTATTTTCTTAATATTTTAGGGAAAGCAAATAATTGTCTTGTTTTGTTTTACTATTTATTGACCTTTTTACAGAAACTTCTTTTGGCATCATTGATGTTCTTTATGGTTTTCTGTTTTCTATTTCTTTGATCTGTGATCATTAAATATGATGCTAGATGCCATTTATTAAATTGAGGAAGTTCTTTTCTGTCCCAGCTTGCTGAGAGTTTTTCCTCATAAATTTTGTCAAATGATTTTTCTGTTTCTATTAAATAAACTCATATTTTGTTTTCTACTTATTCTGTTGATACAGTGAATTACACTGATTTTTATTTTTACTATACTTAAAGTTCTGGGATACATGTGCAGAACGTGCAGTTTTGTTACATAGGTATGCACGTGCCATGGTGGTTTGCTGCACCCATCAATCTATAATCTACATTAGGTATTTCTCCTAATGCTATCCCTCCACTTGTCCTCCACTCCCCAACAGGCCCCGGTGTGTGATGCTCCCCTCCCTGTGTCCACGCGTTCTCATTGTTCAACTCCCACTTACGAGTGAGAACATGTGGTATTTGATTTTCTGTTCCTGGAATTACACTGATTTTTAAACGTTGAAACAGTGTTGTATTCCTGAGATAAACCCCAGTTGATCATAATATATTATCCTTTTTTATATATTGCTTAATTCCATTTGTTGATAATCTGTTAAGAGTTTTTGTGCCTATAAAATATTGGTCTAAGAAGATAGATCTCCTCTATCAAGTCTACCAGCTGAAGGACTTTTCTGATGCTGATTTCCTAGATTTCCATGTAATTTCAATTCCTCCATGCCCTGATTCTAAAGACTCTGTTATTTCATGCTGAGCTTCCTTGTAGTGGCCACTGTTAGGATCATCATCTCCCTCAATACTAGGATCTGCCTTCTGAACCAGATCTTTCTCATGGTACCCGAAGTTGCACATGCCACCAGTTCCTGTACACTGCCAGTGGGGAATTGATTTTCAGTTATTTCCCAGATGCTCATATTGTTCTCTATCCTACTGTAGTTAGTTAGCACTTTCTCAATGTGGAATTCAGTAATTCTTTGACACCCTCGAAATTCTTTGAGTGGCAATAAAGGGAACTCAAACACCCATTAGGTCTGGCATCTCTGTACTTACTGAGTAAAGTGCTTTGCCCTTCCTGAGACCTTCCGCTTTACTGGGCTCTACATTTCCCTGTTTCCTTTTGCTCCACCAGTGATTTCTGAGTCACCTTCTCGCCTGTGTACATCGTTCTGTTTTCTGCATTGGCTCTTTCTGGTCAGTGTATAAATATGTTCAGATATCTCTCAAATTAAAATAAAAACTACCTTCATTAAAACAATCAATTTAAATAAATAAATAACTTGTTACTAATCCCTATTTTTCCTCTTCACAGCCAAGCTTCTAAAAGGAGTAATTTATACCTATTGTCTACATATTTTTTTCCTTTCTCTTTCACTCATCAAGCAATGTGAGCTTGTTTTCACCCCCAATATTTTAATGAGTAATGTTGCCCATGACTTAGTAACTGCTAAACCCCTGAAAACATTGAAAGCTTTAGTTATGTGACATTTTTGTTACATAACTAAAGGCAACTGATCACTCATTGGCCTTTCTCTATGGCTCTGCATCTTAAATATTAATTCCACTCAGAGTTCTATCATTTTGTCTCTTTTATTTAGCCTTGAATATAGTAAGGGTCCCCAGAAGATTTAGTGAATAGGTGAATTTTAATTTTCTAATTCGATTCATCAAAAAATATAAAGTAGCATTACTGAGCACTTACTACATGCCCAACACCGTGTTGAATGTTTTAGATCCATTTCCATTTTATTTAATTCTTTTGCAGTTTATAGGCGATATTATTAACAGCATGTTTCAGATTTAGAAAACTTGTACAAGGTCAATGAGAGAGCCAACTCAATTCTGGGTCTTTTGACAGCAGAGTCTATGCCCTTAACAGTGACACTATTAATGTCCATGGCTTTTATTGTCCTCTTTGTGATTCCCAAATATTTCTCCAGACCTCTGTTCTGAGGTCTGGAACTATAGCTACAACTGATAAGTTCCTCAAAGTCACTGTGTACAAATCTGTACTCAGGATTTTTGTTCCAAATCTTTTCTGCGTTTCCTATCTTAGTGATTAATACCACCACACTCTCTTTTCCAGTTAGGAACCTCAAAATGCATCTTGCTCTCCTATTGCTTGCGTTGTTCCTGCCCTCTAATCTGCAGTCACCACTTCCTGTCAATTTTCTCTATTAGTCGTCCACCGCCACTTCCTTCTCAACTCTTCTGCCTGTGCCCTAAGTCAAGTATCCTTTACACCTCACTTGTCTCCCTGGTTTTAATCTCACAATGCATCCAGCTCATCATTGCCAGCATACAAGTGAGAATCTGATCATGTTACTCTCTCTCCTAAAAATTCTTCAGAGGCTCCTAATTGTTTGCAATATAAGATTTGAGTTCCTTACCATGACATGTAAGGCCCATTAATATCTCTTCCTTCCAACCTCTTCAGCCTCATCCTCTGGTAGCTCCTCCTCCCACCTCCAAATCCTCACACTTTACACTCTGTCAGTACTGGTAGTTTCCTGAACAGGCCACACTTTCTCACACCTTATTCCCGTTCCTTGGAATGTCTTCTCTCCTGTTTCCCCAAGTTTGTCTGTCAGGCAAGCTTTCCATATATATACAAATAAAATAATTTAAAAAATTTATTTATTTATTTATTTATTTATTTTTCAGACAGAGTCTCACTCCAATGTCCAGCTGGAATGCAGTGGTGAGATCATGGCTCGTGTAGCCTTCACCTCCTTGGGTTCAGGGAATGTTCCCACCTCAGCCTCCTGAGTAGCTGGGACTACAGGCACCCATCACCATGCCTGGCTAATTATTTGTAGAGATAGGATCTCACTGTGTTGCCCATGCTGGTCTTAAACTCCTGGGCTCAAGTGATCCTCCCACTTCAGCCTCCCAGTGCCGGGATTACAGGGGTGAGCCATCATGCCTAGCCTCCTTCAATATTTAGGTCAGGTATTTACCACCTTGAGAAGCCTTCTCTGAATTTCCCGGGTGAGATGTTCCTTGTTCTTCCATGCCCACATTGGAACTTGCATTTAATCTCCTCACATCTTAAAATTAACTTATTTGTACTTATCTGCTCCCTTATTTGACTCTAAGGAGATGGATCCTGAATGTTTACAAGTCTATGTCCCCGTATATGTATGTTTTTCATGAATATGATCCTCCACTGCCTACCACAGAGTCTCAGTAAGAATTAGTTGACTAATGATTAAAGCGTATAGTAAGGAGAAGGGAGGAAAGAAAGGAATGGAATGACTGACAAAGGGAAGATGGCTCTGAGTTTTAAGAAACTGCTCTAGACTCCTTGTAGCTCTCTATTTCTTTTTCTGCTAAATAATCTTGGATCTTCCAATTCTAAATATTTTATTTTAATCATGGCTGAGACTTCTGTTCTCACCTGTTTGGATATAAATGCCAAAGCCATCCTCTGTAGACAGGAAAGTGTCTTGAAAATTCTCCCACCTTCACTGGAAGATCTCTTGCCAGCTGCCAGCTTCTACTCCAATTTTAGCTCCTTTTTATGGAAACCCTTGATCCATAACAATCTGCTAAGGAAAGAAAACCAAATTTTCTTTTGAAAGTGCTAATGATAGTTAATGATAGAAATATATTCAACCAAAGTGTCAGATTGCCCAGGAATAACATATTATAATTAGTCTTTCTAAAGATATTTCTATTACTAAAAATACTTAAGTACTTAAGAACTACTTATTTGGGACATTTTATTCATTGTTCAAAATACATATTAATTTTTAATTTAATAACTTGTTAATTTCTCAAAGAAAAATATACTGGAAGTTTTTGCATTTTAACTCTTTTGAGTTAACAAAGCTATCAGTGATAAATAAAGAAAATAAAATGTCACTCTGAGAGTAAAGAAAGATGGTAAGATGATAACAGAGAGATGGTTTGTCTGTATAGAAAAATCTTGTTCTCTAAGCAAGTTTCCAAGAAGGGAAGAGTGTTTATGTCAGTGTAGGTAAGGAGAAAAATAATATACAGTTAACGATACATTAGGGATTTTTGCAAGTCAAGAATTTAAAATGTAATCTTTAATTAGGTAGAGAAATCTCCACTCTTGAGAGTATTAGATATCTCTTAGTTCTACGGGAAATGCGGAATGAGAGTGACTTTAAGGTCTGTTACTCTAATAATCTGCCCTTAATTCCCTTCTTAGTTTTCATAAACTTTTCAGAAGTAAAATCTGCTAATGAAATGGTTTTTATTTTCATAATTAATCCAGTAGAAGGCAAATGTTTATGCAATAAAAGAAAAAATAACTTTTAAATGTTTACTTTATCAGAAACTAAACCTTTTGTAGTGTACCTTTCTGTAGTCAGCATTTCAACTCATCTGCTACCAACACAGTGCATGTCTTTATCTTAGTCTTCTTATTCATTAAACTAAGGCTATACTGAAACCACTTTATACCTAAAAATAGCAAACAATGCACTCTTCCTGCTTCCTTAATAGGAGAAATCATTGATCCAAGGACGTTTGTTCGCTAGATATGTTTATTCTCTGGATGTGTTCTATCACTCTCTTGTGAGATTAGGTTTCATGTAATATTGTTTTACTTTTCCTTAAGCTATTTGAATTTCCTCTCCAAAATATGCTTCAGAAAGCCTAACTTCATATCTTTCTCTCACTTATCTCTTGCTGTGTTCCACTGTATTACTTGTTCTTTCTTCAACAACTATTCTTGATTTCCCACTTTCCAATTCTTATCCCTATAATTCCTAATAGAAAAGGCCTACTACACTTGGATTTCTAACAATGTACATTCTGTTCTAAGGGACATTATGCTGGTATCTTACCTATTGTGAAAGGTTCCTAATTGTAATTGCTACAGAATTCTTTGAATTACAAAAAGCCTTTTTCTTTTTCTCATCAATAATAGTTGTTTTTTGTTCTATTGCTTTCCAAAGCATATGAATCCATTAGCAATATACAGCACCAGTATTCTAAAACCACCTCAAATATCTAATTGTTTGCTATTCAGCTACTTTCAAAACCCAGTAAGGGATGTGGGGTTTATGAAAGTTTTCAATGTAACTGCTTTTCATTGAAACCCCTAGGTAGTCTAAGCTTTTTTTTTTTTTCCATTAAATTAGAGCCCTGGAAGACTGCACAGTTGTACCATATTAACTTACATTTTATAAAGCCAGTTGTACTAAAGTATATTTTTAAAGCTGTTGACTTTAATGGAAGATTGTTATAAGAAAAAACGTTAAAAATTTGTTTTTATATTGATGGTTTTGATTATAAAACTATTGCAGAGGATATTTTTCTTAAGGAATAAAGGTTAACGGTCTTCATATAAGTAATAAATGAGAAATTTGTTTTGGAATTTGGCTGCAGAGAATAAATAGGCCTTCCAGAAATATTGACATAATTTTTCTTTTCTCATGATAGTTATAAAATAACAAATTTCTCCCCATTTCCTGCCCCAACCCTGACTGCTATGTTACTCAGAGCAAAACATGATATACAATCACATTAACCATGTCAATGCTTTCAAAATTTTGGACCTTGCATGATACCTTCATGATGTTTGCCATATCCTTATATTTCCAGGAGAATAATTTATATTCTAATTTTGATCAAATCATGTTTTTACCTCAGCAAATGTCTTTTATAAGAATACTTGGGTATGATGTGTTAGCTATGTATTTAATTCACATTGAAATAGTATTACACTATTAAAATAAAAAATTATTATTTATATATGTTTAGAATCATCTCACATACTATCAGTGGTACACATATATTAGAAGACATTAAATTATGTTAACTTTTAGGATTGGCTTATTTTGTCCTCCTATGTTTGGTTCTGATTTTTCTATTTAATAACTTTATTGTATATGCCTCTCATTGCCTCAAAATATCTTTGCTAACAGGGACTTTTGACTACAAATGGCAACAATTTAAATGTACTAGCTTATAGTATTTTTTTGTTTGTTTGTTTGTTTTCAATGAGTTGGATCTCTCTGTTCTAATAATGGAAAAGTCCAAGAAAAGTCTTCAGGCTTAGCTGGATCCAGGGTTCAATGGCATCAGTAGGTCTCAGCCTTTATTCTTCATCTTTCAGCTCTGTCCTATGTAGCCACTATTTTTGAACAGATTCTTTTCATGTGCTGGCTCCCTGAAGCTCCAGGACATATCACCAACCAGCTTAGCAATAATTTCAGGAAAAACAAACAAGCAAAACAAGAGAAAACAAACAAAATCTCTCATCTTTTTTTTAAATTTTAATTTTAATTTATTTTTTATTTTTATTTTTTAAAGATGGGGTTTCACCATATTGGTCAGGCTGGTCTCGAACTCCTGACCTTAGGTGATCCGCCCATTTCAGCCTCCCAAAATGCTGGGATTACAGGCGTGAGCCACTGCGCCCGGCAAAATTTCTCATCTTTTCTACAAAGAGCAAAAATCTTAGGTCTGGCTCTCATTGTCCTGACTGGAGTCATGTGCCCATTACTTGACCAGTCACTGTGGCATGACATTGCAGTTAGGTTGATAGAGCTTAGATCATGCACCTGTAAGAGATGGGTCAGTTCCACCCACACCACATATATTAATAGTAGGGTGGATAGTCCTCTAAAGGAAAAGAGAGGTTTGGTTATGAGTGCTAGGGAAAATGATGAGAACTGGATAATCAAAAACATTAGGTATGCATCACAAATTAGGGTTGCCAGATTTAGAGGGCAAATAAAAAGCCGGACACCTGAGGACATTTACAATTCAAATAAACAATGAATAACTTTTAGTATAAATATGTCCCATGCAACCTTTGGGACTGCTTATACTCAAAAACTATTTATTATTTGTTATTTATTATTAATTATCTATTAAATTATTTGTTAAAAAATTATTTGTTATTTATTATTAATTATCTGAAATTCAAATTTAAGTGGGCATTCTGTATTTTACCTGACAACCCTACCAAAGGTATATACATTACTTTTTTAAAAACGTAAGATTGAAATTAACTTTAAAAGAATAGGAAAATAAGTAATCATATTAGCCACTTCATCCATCTAGAATCATAGGTACTATAAACATAACTACAGTACTACATAATTATAGTAAAAATAAATAACATTTACGATTAAATTTCCATTATTAAAATAAAAACCAATGAATTTGATTTCAATAATTTAAGCAACCTGACCTCACTTTATTTACATAGGTTTGGTTGATATAATTTCAATATCTATATTTTGTGCTTTCTGGTTTGTTTATCTGGGAAAGACCTGTCTTATTAGGATATTTCCACTTGTTTAGCGCTCCTGAAATGTGAAACTACAGGTCATTTTGGTTACATTTATTGGGCAATGACTACTACAATATTTTCTTGATTCATCCTCAGACTCAGAGTCTCAGGATGTTTTTCTGCTGATGTCATCTGATAGACTCGTATTAGGCAGGCCGATTCATCAGTGTATACTGTACATCTGCACCACTGTTAATGGCAGCACTTCTGCTGCCATTTGAGGAAGTACATCTTCTCTTGTTGCATATAGTCTTGGTAGGATGGTCAGTTCAGTGTCCTGCCATCTCTGACCAGGTGAACATGTGACACAACTCAGGCTAAGCAAACAATTTCTCCCTGAATTTTGAGTTTCAAGAAGAATTACTTTGGACCCAAAAAAGGAGTTGATTTCTTCTGATGAGCTAGCTGAGGAGATTGTCCATTTGTTCTTCTTTTTTCTTTTTTTTGCTATGATTCCAGGCAAATGACATTGCCCCTGTTTCTGTCCTAGATTTGTATGAGCCTTCTAATAATTTCCTTTTTGTATGCTAGAGTCTGTTTCTGTTTTTGGAGACCCATGAGCCTTTCTAAGTAAATGTCACATGATTTTGACATTTTAAATTGTATTTCTCATGTCAGCTTATAAATTCAACATAAAAATATGCTAATACTGAAGTAGAGTTTTTATGATATTGTCACAGGGAGAGAAACACAAGTGAGTTCATTACCTATGTATATATAGTCTTCTTTTTTTTTTCCTAAGTAGACTTATGAGTTCAAGCAAGAAGATCTATCCTAATTAACCTTTCTAATTGTGTCAAGTACATGTTCAAGATACAGTGTAAGGCTCTTTGGAAGATGTAAGGATTAGAAGCATAGTTCTGGATTTCAATGAATTAATAAAAAGATTGGGTTCTATAGGAAGCCAACTCTGGGATGGAGTTTAGCAGTTAGGCTGTGTATAGGAATGTTTATGAGATCTGCACCTGTTGGAGAGAGGGGTAAGGAGGAAGCAGGAGTAGGCAGAAGGAAAAGTTGAATTGTGCAGCAGAACCAGCAACAGTTTTTCTGGTCCTATGAAAATCTCTGGGGTTAGAATGGTCCTTCAGAGTATTCCCAACATTGTGTGAATTAGTCATTGGGTACGAGGTGCCAAGAAAGGGGCATGACCTTGACTGAGGTAGCGCTCTGCAACTGAAGCAATCCTGAAAAGGCTGCCAGCTGATGGCTTCTGCCAACAGCCCTTCTAGCATAGGGGAAACAAGTCTTCCTGGAAGGAGAATCGGAGTGATGCATCACAGTGTCCATTACAATTCGCCAACAAGTGCAAGAGACTACGCAATGCAAACGTCTGTCTGCTCTATAGTTTAAATAGTCCTTTTGTAAATAATCTCGTAGAGTTATAGTAGCTGCCTCAAATCTTTAAGAGAAAGAGACTTGAAAAAAAAAAAAAACACGAAACAAAAAGTTGACCACTTACTAATCCTAGGCAAAATGTTATATGAGGACTCTTGGATTTCACAGTGAAATTTCTCTCAACAACTGAAATGACAAGCCCGTGGTTACCAGCTTTTATTTTTGCCAAGTAAGGATTTTTTTTAAACAATAATTAAAAAGAGGATATTTTAATAATAAAAGGCTGGGCATAATATCAGATAAAAGTTTAAACTGAATAAATATTCCATTGTAAAACATTCACTACATTATTCTTCATTTCATCACGGACAGGAGAAGTTTGTCACTGACGGTTTGTCCATGTACTGGCATTTGTAAATTACTACCATAAGCGGGATATTAAAAAAAAAAATCCTACCATGGACGTTCCAGGGAAGACCTGTTAGAAAAGGTAACATTAAAGCTGGAAAGATAGGTAACAAGATGAGTCAGTGAAGAGGTTTCTAGTTGAGTGAACAGTGTGAACAAAGGCTCAGAGATGGGGAAGTGCAGGGCATAATAACACAGTGAAGTGTAGTAATCCTGCTCAAGGGAGCATTAGTCATGGAGAGGAGTGTTGAGAAATGAAACTAGAGTACATTGGGGTCAGATTATTCAGCAGACAATGGGAAGTAGTAAAAATTTTGGGGCAAAGAATTTACATGATCTGAGTTGTGCTTTAAGAAAAGTAATTCATCAGTAAAAAGGTTTTATTTATGACATATGCTTAAAATGGATTACATGGCAGAGATTCTGCGTCTCGTTATGAAGCAATTGTTGTAGTCTGTGAAAGGCAAAAGGATGATATGAATTAAGGATGGGGTACTGAGAATAAGAAGGAGGAAATGAATGTAAATATAGTAGAAAGAGAATCACCAGAGCTTGGCAATTTATTGGAGGGCTTATGGAGAAGGAAGAGGAAAAAACAATGGTAGTTTCATTAACAGAAAAAGAGAGTGAGGAAGAGATAGATTTTAGAAAGAAGATGAAAAGTTCAGTTAGTTCTAAGCATCCTAACTTTGAATAACCTGCTCTGGGAAGAGCAGGCTGAAGAGAAGATCTATTTCTAAAAATAATTTCCTTTCTTGCTACCATAGCATGGATAGTAGAGCTTCAACTGACAAATAAGTAAAGGCAGTCCTCATTTTGCATAGTACGATGTTAACTGAATCTCATATTTATTGAAATTATTTCCTTACTATTCACTGAGTCCAAATCTCAGTCAACATGGTACCGTCTAAAATGAGGAACACAGATTTCAAAAACTACATATCAGTGTTGCTGTACCTTAACACTATTGATATTTCAGACTGCATAATTCTTTGTTGAGGAGGCTGTGCATTGGGTGTTTAGCAACCTCTCTAGCTTCTACCCACTAGATACCAGTAGCATGTAGTATCCAATTTCAGTTACCCAGCTTGTTATTCTCTTCAGCTTATCATTCATAGACAGTGGCAAACATATTTTCCTTTCATAGTGCTTCATCTCCTTACTAATACCTTGTTGCAATTTAAAACCTTTTAGTTGTTATGGTATTTTGGCATTTTCATTATGGGTAGTTTGTACATGATATTGATTACTTGATTTGATGGTTAGTGTGTCAGCTTGACTGGCCACAGTGTGCCCAAGTTAAACATTATTTCTGAGAGTGTCTGTGAGGGCATTTCT
The DNA here is from genome assembly GCA_963573385.1 of Cacajao melanocephalus. Taxonomy (NCBI): domain Eukaryota; kingdom Metazoa; phylum Chordata; class Mammalia; order Primates; family Pitheciidae; genus Cacajao; species Cacajao melanocephalus. The sequence continues at coordinate 10,849 of CAUYLG010006067.1, read as the reverse complement.
GGATGAGATTAGTGTTTGTTTTTTTGTGTGTGTTTTGTTTGTTTGGTTTGAGGTTGTTGTTTTTTTTTTTAACTTAGCCATTCATGTAGACTTTAGCATTTGAACTAATGGACTCAGTAAAGTACACTGCCCAAGGTGGAGGGCATCGTATAATCTGTTGAGGGCCTGAGTAGAACAAAAGGCGACAGGAAGAGAAATTAACCACTTTTGCTGCCTGCCTGACTGCTTGAGCAGGGACACCTCACCTCATCTTTTCCAGCCCTCAGACTGGGATTTATACCATCAGCTCCCCTGGGTCTCAGGCCTTTGAACTCAGACTGACTGACATTGGCTTTCCTGGGTCTCCAACTTGCAGATGGCAGATCATGGGACTTCTCAGCCTCCATAATCATGTGAGCCAATTCCTCAGAATAAATCTCCTTTTTTGTAGATAAAAAGGTGGAGACCCAGGAAGTTCAAAGCTCTGATATGTGTATATATTTCCTACTGGTTCTGTTTCTCTAGAGAACCTTGACTTGTATACTTGGCTTTGGATAGAAGTCACTAAGGCTGGAAGCAGAGCGATTGGTAGATAGATTCCTTGGTAACAGCAACATCTAGTCATGGTTCAGGCAATAGGTGGGCATCTCAATGGGTGGCAACAGCATAATCATAATACCCATGTACCTGAGATATGTGACACTTTGGCATCTAGACACATGACACATGGAACTTGTCATCTGAGAGGCTTGTGCACAAATAGCAGGATTTCCAACCATTGAAAACAATGTTTCTGGTACAAAATTTCAAACATGGAGACTAAAGTTAAAATAGACAAAAAGGTGCTTCATCTTACTGGTGGGAATGAGTAAGCAGGCAAAAAACTTGAGACTGAAACTAAGAAATAGGGACAAAGCAGCAGTCCAATTATTTGATGTATGTAGTGTAGAAATTGTGACTTGTGGAATAGTAAATGAAACCTGTGGAAAGTGAAGCATCTTTGAAATGGAATTACAGAAAATTGTCTTAAAGCTAAGCTCTGCCTGATGAAAGCTGCTTCTGCGCCTTTTGCCTCAAGTCAGAAGGAAGTGGGCTGGGACTGAAACATCAAAGGGTGCAGAGGGCCATCCGCCAAGTGAGGGACAAGGACACTGATAGCAGATACTACAGTTAAAAAATGGAATCTTATGTCAGACCAGACCACACCCATGAAAAAGAACTGATAATGCCAGCTATTCATGGCACACAATATTGTCTCCTAAGATTCAGTGGTTGTCTTGATTTGGTTTCTTTTTTTTTTCCTATGTCATTGGAACCTGTATTCCATAGGAATATTTTTTGATGGTTTAAGTCTAATCTTGCCCATGGAGGCTACTGGCAGTCTTCTGTTTTTTCCTGATTCTTATTCACACTTAGTTTTTGCTTCTTTATATTTTATAGTTAATTAAGGAGTTTTTGCTGCTAATGCAACAAATAGTCCGGGTGCTTTTCTTGTATGAGTTCCTGTTTGTGCTCTTATATGGGAAAGATAAACTGTGGTTTATCAGATTTGACTCTATTTCTGCATTTTAAAAAAGTAAATATTTACTGTTTCATTTATTTAATATATATCTATTTATGAATAATAATTATGCTTTGTTATTTTCCTTAATTATTTTCTGTTTTCTATGGAAGATTAAGATAAGAACAAATTAATCACTACCTGAAATTACAAAATTGGTTTAAAAATTTCATGTTGGTTTATACTAGCTGAATTTATACTAGTTCAAACAGGGATAACTACAGGGTACTTATATACTTTAGGGATAAAATTTATCTCATAGAATGTTTTTATATAATGTATATTTTTTACATGGTATTAGCTGTTAACAATTCAGTTTTACATCGTGGGTGGTTTGTGTGCATTTTCTTTACAGAAACCAACTCATTGAATCAAATCTTTACTGTTTGCCTAATTAAATCCCTAAAGCTCATGATTCAGAATTCAAAAAGTATCTCAATCTAAAAGGGAGTTTAAAAATTTTTCAAGTTGAACTTTCTTCTTAGGCAATGCTCATTTTTGTTTTCATCTCTCCCTTTAAGTTTCCTGCTTCTTAATAAATTCATTTAGTCAATCAGTCAGTCAATAATTCCATATTCATCCATCCGTTCATCAAACATTTGTTTTACACTCTGTTATGCATGGCAGTCGGCTACTCAGTGGGGAGTCAAGTGTGAGTGAGATATGGTCTCACATGCTTCATTTTTTTTTTTAATTTTTAAATTTCTGGTTTTTTTAGAAGCAGAATCCTGTTCTGTTGCCCAGGCTGGAGTGCAGTGGCTTGATTGTAAACTCACTGCAGCTTCAAACTCCTGGGTTCAATTCCTGGGCTCAAGAGATCCTCCCACCTCAGCCTCCCAAGTAACCTGGACTATAGGTGCATACCACCATGCCCAGTTAATTTTTTAGAAACTTTTTAGAGACATGGAGTCTTGCTGTGTTGCCCAGGCTGGTCTTAAACTCCTGGCTTCAAGCAGTCCTTCCACCTCAGCCTCCCAAAGTGCTGGGATGATAGACGTAAGCCATCACACCTAGTCACATGCTTAATTCTTGCTCCTATGTTTTGCTCAGTGTGGCATTCTCCTTTGCCTTGACCTTCAATTTGTCACAAAACCTTGTCAGTTCTGCATTTTTTTTCCCTGTGAAATCTGTATCTTGCTTTTCTTACCAGCCTCTGTTACCATCCTAGATCAGATATCTATTATGATTGGGATAGTGGCAACTGCTAATTAATGGATCTCTGTTTTTCTAATACATGGTCAATGCTGTGGTCATAGGATCTCCTTGAAATGCAAAGCAAACTTTGTCTCAAGCCACTCAAAAACCCTTCAATATTTTTCATTTTCTTTATGATAAAAGTCCAGATTCTTAATGTTCTTCAAGGCTTTTTCTGATCTGGCTCACATATATCTCACCTGCCTGTTTAGATCCTTGAACATATGTTTTCTCACCTCTGGGTCTTTGGAGGCACTTTCCCTTCTGACTCTTTGTGTCAATATTCTTTATCTCTCACCTTTGCTATGCTTCTCCTAGCTAATTCCAGCCAAATTTAAGTCTCACTATGCTCACTACTTCCAGGAAACTTTCTCTGGGTTAAATATCTCTTCTACATGTACCTTTATCACAGATAATACAAAAATTGCTTCTCTTCTTGTCCTATTTCCTTCCACAAGCAACTTGAGAGCAGGGAAATATCCTTTCCTCTCCGGATACCTAGAGTCTAGCTTAGTGTTTGTTGCATTGTAGGTGCTAAATAAGCACTTGATTGAATGAGACAACTCATGAAATATTTTAAGAGAATACTTGTATATCTTTTAAAAATGCCTTGAGAGCCAGGCATGGTGACTCACACCTATAATCCCAGCACATTGGGTAGACCACTTTGAGTGGTGGACGCAGGAAGATTGCTTGGGGCCAGGAGTTTAAGACCAGCCTGGGCAACATCGCAAAACTTTACCTCTACAAAAAATTAAAAAATTAGGCATAGTGGCACATGCTTATAGTACTAGCTACTCAAGAGGCTGAGGTGAGAGGATTGCTTGAGCCTAGGAGTTTGAGGCTGCAGTGAGCTTTGATCACACCATGGCACTCCATACTGAGAGACAGAGCCAGATCCTGTCTCTCTAAAAAAAAAAAAAAAAAAGGAATATTTTATATTTTATACTAAAGTTATATGTTTAAAATCAGCAATGACTTGTTGTTAGTCTTCAACTGCATCTGGAATAAGACAAAAAATAACAGCAAAGTCACTGTCCTTTATGCCATGTATAAAATGCTGAGTGCAGTCCATTTGTGACAAGAACTTGACACAGCCTACTTTATTTTAATCTCTGAATTTTGTTTTATCTTTTTTCCTCTCCATTAAATGACACACCAAAAAGAGTTCCCTACTTTTTTTTTTTATCATTCTCTAGGTGAATCCTTAAAATGGCACACTACCCTAGGCAACTGGTGTAACAGGAAGCCCCCTAAACCAGAAGCTGGAAGACCTGCAGCTATCTGGAAATACAGAGGAGACCACGTGTATGTCACGTTTGCAAGCTCAAACTGGCCTGGCCACTTTAGTCATGTGGAAAATCAGAGGAATTGGGTTAGAGAAGATTTTCTCAGGCACACCCAACACTTGCCTTCTACAATCCATTTTAAACAGGAATTAATTAAGACCATTTCAATTTATATAAAAGTTTCAAGAAAACATCTACTACAGAAAGTAAGATATCTTTCTATATGTCTCTGCTTATATGGCAGAGATCTCAGCTTTAAATTGGACTGGGCCTACTGTTGGGGCTCAGCATGACTGGGTAGCATTTGGGAACTGGTAGGACAAGCCTAAGAAGAGCATGAGTTTCATGGATTGATTGGCACAAAGACTTTTGGGCTGCAGGAAGTCTGAGGAAGCTTTATGCATGGGAACCTGGGAGCTAGAAACCAATGCAATAAGGGGCAACATGCTATCTCTTTCTTGATCTTATATTAAACCAAGGCCCTTTGGGGAGAGGCATGTTAGGCAAAACCTGCAGGTGTGTGGTTTTTTTGTTTTTTGAGATGGGGAAACACTCTGTTGCACAAGCTGGAGTGCAGCAGCGTGATAATAGCTCACTGTAACCTTAAAATTCTGGGCTCAAGTGATCCTTCTGCCTCAGTTTCCCAAGTAATTGGGACTACAGGTGGGCACCACCAGGCCTGGCTAATTTTAATTTTATTTTTATTTTAATTAATTAATTAATTTATTTTTGAGATGGTGTGTTGCTCTGTCACCCAGGCTAGAGTGCAGTGGCACAGTCTTGGCTCACTGCAACCTGTGCCTCCTGGGTTCAAGTGATTCTCCTGCCTCAGCCTCCTGAGTAGCTGGGATTACAGGCACCCGCCATTGTGCCCAGCTAATTTTTGTATTTTTAGTAGAGATGGGATTTCACCATGTTGACCAGGCTGGTCTTGAACTCCTGATCTTGCGATCCACCCGCCTAGACCTCCCAAAGTGCTGGGATTACAGGTGTGAGCTACCGCACCTGTCCTTTATTTTTAAATTTTGTAGAGATGTTGTCTTGCTGTGTTGCACTAGGCTACTCATGAACTCTTGGCCTCCAGCTGTCCTCACATGTTGGCCTCCCAAAGTGCTGCAATTGTCGGTGTGAACCACCATGCCTGGCTGAAGGCACCATTTTCGTGAGGGAAAATGAGATTTGGGAGAGGGACATGTCCTACATTTTGGGGCAGCACACACTGCAACGCTGGCACAAAGACTTGTGAGGTGATCTTTCCCATCCTTACACTGCAGATTTGGGATGTATTAGGAAACATGTCTTTTGACAGTGATGATGCTTCCCTTCAGGTGGCTTCTCAACCAAGATTGGTGAAAGGATTGATTGATTGTGACCATAGGCAAAATATTCCTGAAAACTCTCAAAAGATAATTATGATGAAGGGGAATTATGCAACAGATCATTGTCCTGGGAAGTACATAGGAGAATAAGAAACTCACCAAATTTGAGTAATTACAGTTAATAAAAACTCTTTGGCACCCCCATAATGAGACCATTTTGAAGCCATACACCACCACCATTGTGCCATTTTTATGGAAGAAATCTCTTACCATTATTTACCCTTGCTCTGTGCCAAATGGTGGCCACTAGCCATATGCAAATTCACATGTTCTATAAGTGTAAAATACATACTGGATTTCTGAAACAGTATAAAAAAGAATGTAAACTATTATTCATTTTTATATTGATTATATGTTGAAATAATGTCTTGGATATATTGGGTTAAATAAAATATATTACTAAAATTATTCATATGATTCTTTTTACTTAATTGTAGTGGGGTTAATAGAAAAGAAAATTAAAAATTGTACATGTGGCTTACATTATACTTTTATTACACAGAGATGACTGATACCTAACATTTAAGTGCTAAATCATATGCTGCTTATTTTACTTTTTAATTTACATGTGCAAAAAGTTTTGGTTTGATAAAATTATAAACACCTTGAGGATAAATTCTGTGTTTCTATTTTTCATTAGTCCAGATACTTAAGCACTATTAGCACCTGATTTCACTATAAACTTATTGATTTGAATTAATTTAAAAAGATTTTTTAAAATTTCCATAAAACTGTGAACCACTTTTAGATGGTGTCCTAGATAAATGCATTTTGATTTTAAACAGAATTTTGTATTGCTATAACAAGCATTCAGTTCAGAAAATGTGCTAATGAATAACAGAATTATTTGAATTCCATTATGAGCTTATTTTTCCATCTCCTTGTTTTATATTTCTAAAATGAGAAATTTAAGAAAGAAATCAGGGCATATTTCTTCATTAGTTTTTTTTGTGCTTATTTCTATAAGGTTTTATTAATTTATAATTGAGAGAAATGTTAAGTGAATTTCTAAAATTCTGATTATTATTTTTATTTTTAGCTACTTATTTTGAAATAATTTTCTCACAGAAGACTTGTAAGAACAGCATGACAACTTTTATATATTTCTCAAGCAGATTTATCATTTTTTTGCCACATTTGCTTTGTCGTTCCATATCTATCTATCTATCTATCTATCTATCTATCTATCTATCTATCATCTATTCATATTATTTCATGAGTCATCTGAGAGATAGTTGCAGGCATTATATCTTTACTCCAAAATACATCAATGAGCATTTCCTAAGAATAAGTGTGTTCTTTTATAAAATCATAATAAACCAATCAATTTCATGACATTTAACACTAAATCAGTGCAATTATCCATTATAAAATACATATCTAAATTTTGTCAATTGATGGGGGGGGTCAATTCAAGATTATACCTTGCATTTAATTGCTATGTCTTTTTTAGTTTCCTTTAATCAAGAACGGTTTCCAGCCCCTTTTTTTTCTCTTTTGCCTTTCATGACAGTGATATTTTTAAGAGTGTGGGCCTCTTAAACAATTTTTAATTGTTTTATACAATGTGTTTTGATGTGAGTTTCCTGGTGATGAGATGCAGGTTATGAATCTTTTGGCAGGAGTGCAACATAAGTGATGCTGTAATCTCAGGTGCCACATCAGGAGCACAGGATGTTAGCTTCCCATTTTGGTGATGCCAGCTTGATTAAGATGATGTCCATAGATTTTTGTACTGTAAAATTTCAGGTTTTACCTTTGTAATTTGTAAAGTCAGTAGAGAGATACTTTGATAATCTGAATATCTAAATATTCCTCTTCAAAATTTAACCTATATTTTTAGCCTATAATGATGAATCATACTTGAATTAATCATACTTCAGTATATTCTTTAGCCAAAGCAGTATATTGCAACAGTTTAAATGCAAAAGTAGTTACGAGAGTCCAAATGAATTCTATTAAGCAGACATTGAAGAGATTTGTAAAAATGTAAAAGCTTCTCACTAGCTTTTTTGTTTGTTTTGGAAAAATAAATATATTTACATACAAATATGTCACCCATGTTACATACAAATATGTCACCCATGTTAATCTTATGTAAGAGGCTTACATAAGATTCCAGATTCCACATTTCAACTAAACTTTGTTATTTTAAAATAAATAATAAATATTTTTTTAAAATTTCTCAGTATTAATTTCTAATATAGTTAAACATCAATAGCTATAGCTCACATAAACCAAGGCTTTCTGAAGTCCTCAACAAGTTTGATAATACAAAGGGGTCTTGAGAAGAAAAGGTTGAGAACTATTGTCCAAGACCAAATGAAATGCTGATATCAGTGCCACAACCTAGACATTTCTTGAAAGCCAGCATTCTTCAATCATCTTCCTAACTGCTAAGTGAGAAATTCCATTATGTATTATTGTTCCCCAACAATACAACCTTATCATTCAAATTATAGTTTTAGGAAAAGAGCTGTAAGAACGGTGAGACTCCTCGAGCTAGAAAAATAAAAACGTATCATTATGTTTAAAACACAAGTGATCTTCCTCTTTGTATCATCAACACAAATACTAATAGCAGATGTGTATTGACATAAAATAGATTTATCTCTTGACCATATTAATATAGTTTCTTTTTTTGAAGTGTATTCCAAAAAAAAAAAATTCTGTAAAAGTAGGGTAACCATACATCCTGATTTGCCTGGCAGGATCCCAGTTTACACCAGTTGTTCTGGTATAATTTATTAACTAGCTCTCCCTTTCACTTTCAAAACTGTTTCAGTTTGGACAATAAGTTTCATGGTTCACCTTTCGTAATATCCTTATTGATGATAGGATTTCTTGGTTCAATAACCTTGGGAAATAAATCATATTTCATTTCCCTCTTAGAAATTTATAACATATACTAGCTTCTGAGAAGTCATATAATAAATGTTTTTAACTTCGTGTAACTCAATGTTTCCTAAATTTATGTCATTATGAAACTCCTTTTTTCCTGTGACACATATAGCATCCCATGGAACACACTTAAAATTAGTTTAACCATATTGAGGATTTTTCAGTGCCAGGTTTTTGACTAACAGGTTTCTACCATAGGCGGAATTACAATTTTTTATTATTATGTAAATAAATATGTAATCTTTATATAATAAGCCTCTTTGACTTTTCTAAAGTAGCATTGATATGAGCAGATATCTGCTTAAGGAAATGCTTTCCTTTTATTCGTGATCAGAAAATCTGAGTTCCTGCTAATTTCAGTTAATTTCAATAAATATTCATCCCACGCATCCTACACATCAAGCCCTGGCTAGTACTGATCACGCAAAGATGAATCAGACATGATCCCTTATGGATTAAGTTGCATAGAAAAATGTGCATTAGTTTGTCTTCTCTATGCAGGGACTTTTTTTCCCCCCTATTTTTTGTTGATTGGTTGTTATCATAATTGTATTTCTACATCTTATCATATTATGAACATTCTATGAAGGTTACTGGAATTAATCTAGTGGTAGAACACACATGATTGTATTGAGACTTAATAGTTAAGTGATAGAACAAGATATAAATGGAGTGATATTAAAACATAAGAGAAGGAATTACTCAGCTCTCTCCAGAATCACTGAAAAGGATTTCACTGAGGAGGTCTTAAAAGAGTGAAGCCTTGAAAAACATCAAAATGCTGACAGACACAGAAAGAGTTTAAGTATTTTCAGGCCAAGAGAGTTATTTGCACAGTTAAAAACAATGCTAGTAGAGACCATGTAGGCCCATGTTCCATGCTGCTGGGAATAGGTTAGGGCGATGGGGGCAAATATAAGTTTAAAAAAATAATTGGGAACCAAATATAAAGTCTCTTTAAATTCAATTTAGGGAGAATGAAGAAATGACCTATGATTTTAATGACTAAACTTTATGACCTTGATGAGTGCCTTTCAGTATTGGACAGCCAGCTCTAACAGCCTGATGAGAAACTTTCATAGGCGTGTTAAACGTCTACCAAAGAAATAAAAAGTATGCTAAATTAGCACCTCATAAAATAGCTTTTGGTCACTCCCTTTCAATAAAATAATTGTCATAAAATGTGTTTGTAATCTAATCTTACTATTTTAGCAAGAACTTCTTCCAGTAAGTACCTAGCCACTGTGTATATGCGTGTGTGTGTTCATGTAATAGCCACAGAATATATTTGTAAAAGAGAGTTTAATTCTGTTGTTTGAATATCTTTAGTTTCCCATCTGTCGAGTAAATAATTTTCCTGGTATTTTAAAGCATGTCTAGTCTTGATTTTAAAAAAGAAATTCTTTAATTTTAGCATATTTGTTAAAATAAAATGTTAGATAAGTGAGTTCAAACTATGTCTAACAAAGCTGTTAGTCAGAAATTTAGCACAGACTTTTTGTATACTACATAATAGCAATATCATAATTGGTTTTCAAAACTCTTGAGATATTGATAATCTAGAACTTCACATTTTTCACCAGTTGAGAAGTTGCTTAATCCAACTAGAAAATATGACATAAGCCTCACACTGACCTCACTTAATGACTAGCCAAAGGAAAACAGAAGCTTAGAGGCTTCACAGCTGTTGACACAGAGTCCTTGGAAAGAATTATTTTGGAATATTCTTACTGTTGCTAAAGAAAGAATTAGAAGGTCAGAAATAGGAAACCAGGAAGAAAACAAGCTTGTCAGCATTTGAAACTGATTACCAGGAAATTAGTTTGTGGTTAAAAATCCACAGTGTTTCAGTAACTTCATTTAGGAATGTTTATCTTAAAGGACTTTCATTGCGTGTGTTTTGCTACAAATAAATTTGCTTACCTTAACTCTATAAAGAGGTCTACAAACCGCATCTGCTCTGATTTGAATTTACTAGTTTTCACCACTACTACCAACTCCACTGAAAACAAGGAGCCTTCCAGGATGTGGGAAGGACCTTGGCAGCCACAGATCGGATTATGTGGTTGTTGCTTTTGTTACTCTACATATCTCAGAGTAAGTCAGAGATCAAGCTGTGTAACATCTACAACTAGCAACTAGAATCCTGCCTCTGTGTTGGGGATTCGTATGTTGAGCATAACAAAGGGAGAAGTGGTGTTTTTCTGATCTAAACCGGTTGGATAATTTATTTTCATTCTTCCATTTGCCTTAACACTTGTACCATAAAAATTAAGTACGTATATATTTTTTGAGTCTTGCTTTGCCACCCAGGCTAGAGTGCAGTGGCATGATCACGGCTCACTGCAGCCTCCATTGACCATGCTGTAGCCTTTCCATCCTGTGTTTATTTATTTATTTATTTATTTTATTTTTTGAAAGAAAGGAAAAGAGAGGAAAGAAAGTGAGAGTGAAAGAAAGAAAAAAAAAGAATGTACGAGAGAAAGAAAGAGGATGAAAAAGAGGGAGAGAGAACAGAATTCTTGTTCTACTGCCCAGGCTAGAAT
>CAUYLG010006066.1:0-31216 GCA_963573385.1 Cacajao melanocephalus | reverse complement strand
GTTAAGTACAATTATTGGCATAAAAGAGGTTTTTAATACCCATTTTTAGACTGCATTCTAGCCTGGGCAATAGAACAAGAACCTCGTTCTCTCTCCCTCTTTCTCTTCCTCTTTCTTTCTCTCTTACATTCTTTTTTTTTTCTTTCTTTCACTCTCACTTTCTTTCCTCTCTTTTTCTTTCTTTCAAAAAAAAAAAAAAAACTGCCAAATGAAAAATCTTTCAACTACTGGATTTTCTTCTGTCTGTGTGTAGTTATACATGCGTTTTGTGTGTGATGTTTATATAAAAGAGCTCTAATTAATTGGCTTAAAGAAAAACAAGCACTTAAATCACTAAAGACATTTAGTCTAAATTAGGTCAGATGTTAGGTTTACTAAATGCTTTAAGGTCATAAACTGTTTCTTTGACTTTTGAAAATTTTTCAACTCACCTGACTTACAATTAGGTAAGGCCTAAGGACATTGGGAGTTAGCCATGTCCCTAGCTATTCCGGAAAGAAACAGACCTTATCTGTACTTCTGTCTGGTGTCCTAGAATCCAAACCTAGTACATAATTAAAATCACTTAGTAGGTTTTTCATCAAAAATAAAAATTGCTAAGATTTAACATTGTAACATGTAATTAAAACTACTGAAAAAACATGCAAGGTATGTAAGGAAAATAAAATGTGTTTTTAGTAAAAGATTATAAGGAGGCATGGGAATGTAAATTTTTGCCTAGTTTAAAGGGTTAAAAGATTGTTTTAAATTAGATAGGACAAAGCTAGAAGTTTGAACACATTGTGAAAGGTTTGTCAAAAATTAATTGTAAAAGATTCTGTGTATGAAAATATTGGCTAAATTTAAAGGGGTACTATGCAGTGTTTTTCTGTAAATTGAACATTGGAAGAAAGCACATCAGGATTTTCTTAGAGCATTGATCTGCTCTTTAACAAAAATATGTAAAAGGTTATAAAAGGCTTATAAAAATCTCACCTATGGTCAAACTTATTAAGACTGATAAATTTGTCTCTAAGGTTTTATTAAAAATTGGGGTTAACATTAATAGTACACTAATGCTAGGGCACAGTGGCTCATGCCCGTAATCCCAGCACTTTGGGAGGCTGAGGTAGGCAGATCATCTGAGGTAAGGAGTTTAAGACCAGCCTGGCCAACATGGAGAAACCCCGTCTCTACTAAATACAAAAATTAGCCAAGTGTGGTGGTGCATGCCTACAGTCCCAGCTACTCAGGAAGCTGATAAGGCAGGAGAATTGCTTGAGTCCAGGAGACAGAGGTTGCAATGAGCTGAGATCACACCACTGCATTGTAGCCTGGGTGACAGAGCAAGACTCTCTCTTAAAAAAAACAAAAACAAAAAGTTCACTAATGCAAGGGTAAAATTTGGCTTTCTCTTCTCTTTTGAACAAGACTTTCATGTAGTATTAAAGGATAATGAAATATTTTTGTCTGCCTTTTGAATAAATTATCAAAAAAAGAAAGGGAAGACAAGAGACAGATTGTTTGAAAAGCTGTCTTCTCTCTATCAATAAGAAAGTGTTTTTGCCTTTAAAAAATTTTTGAGTCATTTTTTTGGCAAAGTGAATGACTTATGGTAGCCTGGAATTTTATTTCATAATATCAAGTGTTTTAAACCTTTAACGTATTTGATAGGCTTCCCCAAAATCAAAGTTCAGTTTCAGAATAGTCTTTTCTGACCTCTAACTTTGAGATGCTACAGAGGGTCCCTGAAGCATTCAAAAGAGAGTTAAACAGGATTATTTGACCTCTTAAGTTACATGGGAAACATTATCAAAATAAAAAATAACATTTAACCTTCTTCAGGTAATACTTTAGTAAATTATATTAATATATGTTCCAAAATTACATGGGATTTCTAAAATTTTAATATGTCCAAGTATATGCTATCCATCATAATTATGGTTATGATATTAAGTTATTGTAAACCATAGAAATAACCAAATTTCCTTATCAATTGTATCTTTATGACTAAAGTCATTTCCACAGTTAATTGCTTAATGCTGATGCAGTTTCTAAAAACTTCACAAGCACACAAAATCCTAGAATATGGAGGCATGGGAATATAAATTTAGAATTTAGAATGTAAATGTAAATGTAGAATATGGTGTCTTTCAGGAGGTTCATAAAAGGATGGAAAGGACCCTGAAAAGCACTCTTGAATACAAGTTTCTGATAACTTTGAAATATCATTTGGACTGAGTAAGAATTCCTAGAATTTAATGAGAAGACTGAGTGGTTTATAAAACTGCTAACCCAAGTAGAACAACAATTAATTGAATATCAAGAAAACATTTTGCCAGATTTTCATGCTAAATCAGCCAATACTGAAATTGTTTAGATATACAATTTAAATGAACTCCATGGTCTAAGTCAAATTACGTATGATGAACCATCAGTCATCAGTGCTATGCACCTAAATGGGAGAAATATCTGGTATTCAAGAGGACGTAAGTCCAATGTTAATTAAGCAAGGACTCATGGAGAACCAGGAGAGCTGCCTTGTCCTTCCTGAGTTCTTTAAGCTTTTGTTATTAAAGGTCTACATTCTCTGACTCTTCATGGAAAATAAAATAATTTAAATTAAATATATATTGGTGTGGTGACTTCTTTTTTTTTTTTTTTTTTGAGATGGAGTCTCGCTCTGTCACCCAGGCTGGAGTGCAGTGGCATGATCTCGGCTCACTGCAACCTCTGACGCCTGGGTTCAAGCAATGCTCCTGCCTCAGCCTCCCAAGCAGCTGGGATTACAGGTGCCTGCCACTGCACCTGGCTAATTTTTGTAGTTTAGTAGAGATGGGGTTCAAGAGGCCAGGGTGGTCTTAAACTCCTGACCTCGTGATCCACCCACTTTGGCTTCCCAGAATGCTGGGAATACAGGCACGACTTCTAAATTGATAAAACAGTTTATGACTAATGTTTACTTTGTCAGACCCATATTCCTGGGAAGACAATCAAATCTTTAGGTATATTTTCGTATCTGATAGGCCATTGAAACATTTACAGAGGAATTTCATTCAATTGTCATTTTCAATGCATGATTTCTGGATGTATAAAAGCTTTTGCATGCAAGAGGGATGATGTTATAACAGTAGACTATTACGCCACAGTATAATTTCACCAGGTGAAGAAAGCTTTTCATGGTTCACTGACTGAGGACAATCAAACCCTTCACAATTTAGAACTCAAAGACTGGATCTTCTGAGAATCAGACAAAGACTGCCCTTACCATCCACACTGCAAAAAAACTTTGGAACCTTGAACCTTGGGTTCATAATCTCACAACTAAGAAGAGTCCCTTCACGCTCTTGGAGCTCACCACCCATTAGAACTCTTAAGGTAAAGCTAACCAGGGAGGTTTCTCCCCAGAAGATGCCATCCTTATGTGAACAGCTTTTCCCAATATCACAGATCAAGATTTCTCTACTATCATGAGACTCTTATCTTTGAATATTTTCCCCTTCCTTATGCCTCTATGAACACTAGAAATGAAAACGGGGTCTATTGTGTGCACTTATGGGGCATACTTTTATTTGTGAAGGATTTTACGGCCAGCCTTATACATAGATAACTTTATACCTTGACGGATGAAAGATGAAGGCCCAATGTAGGTGAGAAACTTTAATGATACATATGTTGCCTCACAATCAGTCAGAAATAAAACATTGGTTCACTCCTCTTAATCTACATCATGGGTTAAAGAAACATTGCCAGGAGACCTTCACTCTTCTAGAACGGCATCATTTGTTAGGTCCTTTTTTTCATGGTTTGGAGTAAAAGAAGCAATGGTTAAAAATGTATCCTTCATGATAAACTCTATAGCAGATTCTATTGTAAAGGCTATAGTTACACAACAGAATTTAAATTCTCTTGTGAAAGTTATGTTAAATAATAGAATTGCTCTAGATTATTCACTGGCTAACCAAAAGTATCTGTGCAGCTCTGGCACTTGTGGCCTGTGGAGAAATACCTCACATCAGGTATTACAGAGATTCGGTTGCAGGGAACTAGCCAAGAGATGGCTTAGTTAAGTGAGTAGACTCTTTAGCTCCTTCTTTGATCTATCTGATTTTAGGTGGTTTGGTTTATAGGGAGCCTGAGTAAGGTGAATACTCCAAACTCTTGGTATTATCCTCCTGATAGTCACAATAGTAGTCTCTTGGTGTGCTGTATTCTCCCAAAGGTTTTAAATGTTTGTGTGCAGCTGTCTCTAAAAGGTCAAATGGTCTGTCTTCAGCTGGAATGACAAGAGCTGAAAGAAAAGTGTGACCACGAGGACACCATAGCCTACGAAGGACACGATGAATCTGGAAACCCAAAATGGTGGTAATGGAGAGTGGTGCTAAGGTCCTAAATTTTGGTTACACTCTCACCTTACAGAACCTTAACAAAAAGGGAAGTTTTTAAACAAATTTATGAGAGGCCATTGTTTTGAACTGAGTTTATTCACAAGGCCCCAACAGACCAAACCAAATCAAAACAGAGTCACTCGCGCTAAATGTGACATAAATGAAGACTTTAAGAAAACACATAGGTCCTAGAACAGACCAGGTTTTGTTTCTTTCATGTGAACAGGATGTTCCAGCATAAGGAGATACCCTCTTTTCAGTCAGTGCTTGCCCCCACTTTGCAAAACCTAGTGTTCTACTGTTTTCCGACGCATTTCAAGACCAAATAAGTACATTTACGATGGTGGTAGTGACATTAATGATTAATGTTTTGGCCAATCTCTCAAAATTGAGAGGATGATAAAACAAGGGGAATTGTTAAATAAAGTTCAGCCTAAAGCTACCTCCTTAGATATTTTAAGTTGGCTTAAAGCTTTTTCTGTACATCCTGAACTATAACAAGTGGAGGTATAAACAATCACAGCTTACACTTGTGCCAATCACCGAGTTTTGACCAATCAAATGTAGCCAACTGTTTGAACGATGTTCAAATAAGGCAAACACTGAGCTGTAACCCATCCAGGTGTTTCTGTTTTCTGTACCTCACTTCTGTTTCTGTACATCTCTTTCCTTTTTCTGTCTATAAACCTTCTTCCAGCACGTGGCTGCACTGGAGTCTCTGAGCCTACCCTGGCTCAGAAGGCTGCCTGATTCGTGAATGGTTTATTGCTTAATAAACTCCTCTAAATTTAATTTGGCTGAAGTTTCTTTGTATCACTTCATATGCCATTTGAGAACTGTAAATCAAAACAGTGAGATCCCACTTTACATCCATTAATATGAGTATTCCTCAAAACAAAACAAAACAAAAATAAAAACAAAACCCAGAAAATAGCAAGTGTTAGTGAGGATTTGAAATGAAAACCTTTGTGCACTGTGGGTGGGCATGCAAGATGCTGGAGACATAGTGGATAACTCTATGCCAGTTCCCCCACAAAAATAGAAATGCCATATGACCTTGCATTTTTTCTTCTGGGTATACCCAAAAAAACTGAAAGCTAAGACTCGATCAAATATTTGTACAACCCATGTTCATAACAGCATTATTTACCATACCCAAAGGTTGAAAGCAACTCTAGTGTCCGTTGATGGGTAAATGGATAAACACAATGAGGCAGACATATACAATGGAATGTTATTCAGCCCTAACAAGGAAGGAAATTCTGACACATGCTCCGATATGGATAAACCTTTAAGACATAATGCTAAATGAAGTAGACCTTTCACAAAAGGACAAATACTGTATGATTCCACTTACAAAAGGTCCTGAGGTAGTCAATTTTATGTTACATACATGTTACCATAATTTTTTTAAAAAGAGCCACTCTCTTTGAATTTTTAAATCTATATTTTTATGTATTTGCTATTTTTAATAAGATTTCCCCTCTTTTCTCACCTACCCTAGATACAGGGCCCTAAAGCACCTCAGGAGAAGCTGAAGGAAATCAGCCTCTGTAGCTTACAAGCCCCTGGACTCCAGGATCCAGAGGTTAATTCACACTCTGACCTCAGAGAAGTTCAAGACCCTCAGCAGAGCTTTTCCTGGCCAGGGCATTTTTGCCCCTGAGATATTAAACACTGTAACCAAGAACTTCTGTTTTCACCCCTGTCCTTCCTTTCACCTTTTACTAAATACAATGTTTTATTTTTTTCCAAGTACAAAACAATAAAACAGTTACAAAGACATAACGAATTCTTCAGAAGCTCACTCTCTAAAGTGAGTCATAAGACTCACTTTAGAATGAAAACAGCTTAAATCTTTAAATTAGGTACACCCTATTCCTGAGAAATACTTATTTGACTGATAGAGATATATTTCTTTTTGAGTCCACTCACCCTACATAGACAAATACCCCCATGCTACATTACCAGGTTAATTGTAGCAGGAGATGTAAATAGTTTTATCTTGACCCTTCAGGGACTGGCATGATTTTAAGCTGTGTTTTTTCCTGGTTGTTCCTGAGATGAAATTGGTTATGGATTGTAAGAAAGAGGGTATTTCTCTTGGTTTCAAAATTGTATGTGAGAAAGAAACCTTTCCAAGTTTTCATATTATAGATTTATTTTTAAACAAAAGATGTGAGTCTAAACTTGATGATACAAAGACCTATGATCTATTCATGTAAATTCTTTGGAAGAAATTTTTTTTTAATTTTGTTTGAAGAGATTTTGTAAGATTATTCTAGACTGAATTTGGAAGCAGCTGAGAATCTGGCCCATTATGTTTGGATAGAGATATAATATTCAGATTTCCCAGTGGGCTATGTTCCATCTCTGAAACTTCTTTTAAAATGTGTTTTTGAATCTAGTTGGGTCCTGTGGAGAATCCTATGTGGATAATGTGCCACAGCACTGGTTAACATTCGGAGCTGTCCTCTTCTCAATGTTAGATGCTCTTTGGTGATGATGCCAGGTGCTTAGGGAGTTGCCCACCTATATAATCTCTTAAATGGAAATTCTATCAATGATAACTTGTTTTGAAGAACATTAATTTGAAAGGAGTTTGCATACCAGGGATTTAGAATCAGCACTGTAAAATTTTTCCTGAAATGAGTTTCTCTGTGTTTATAATGTGTCTTTCTCTGTACATGTATTTAAATGCTAACTGTATTGGAAGGTATTTAGGTGAGTTGGGTAAAATGAAATCAAGGAAAGCTCCCAGGAGGAGGGAAGACACATAGGCAGTCATTTCAGGAGCAGAGAGACAGTTCAGCAGTGAAGAAAGGGGAAGGGCTTTTTCGGGCACGGTGGCTCACGCCTGAATCCCAGCACTTTGGGAGGCCAAGGAGGGTGGATCATGAGGTCAGGAGTTGAAGACCAGCCTGGCCAAGATGATAAAACCCAGGCTCTACTAAAATACAATTAGCTGGACATGGTGTTGGGTGCCTGTAACCCTAGGTATTAAAGAGGTTGAGGAAGAGAATTGTTTGAACCCAGGAGGTGGAGGTTATAGTGAGCTGAGATCGCACCATTGCACTTCAGTCTGGGT
Organism: Cacajao melanocephalus; assembly: GCA_963573385.1. NCBI lineage: Eukaryota > Metazoa > Chordata > Mammalia > Primates > Pitheciidae > Cacajao > Cacajao melanocephalus. The sequence goes on along the minus strand of CAUYLG010006066.1, from coordinate 23,761 downwards.
GACAGAGTGAGACTCTGTCTCAAGAAAGAAAGAAAAAGAAAGAAAGAAAGAAAGGAAAGAAAGAAAGAAAGCAAGAAAGAGAGAGAGAGAGAGAGAAAGAAAGAAAGAAAGAAAGAGAAAGAAAGAAAGAAAGAAGAGAAAGAGAGAGAGAGAGAGAGAGAGAGAGAGAAAGTAAGTAAGTGTGAAGCCCATGGACGATGGTTAGTAAATCCGTTCACCTGTGTCAAACAGCCCCTGAATCAAACAAGGTCTGAAGGTAGCTAAATTATGATGCATGCCCTCGGAGTAATAGTATGAAACCATTACTATTAATTTTATTAAGACTAGAGTGTGGCAATTGTTTATAGTTTAATAACTAGGCAAATATAGTTTTATAACAATTATGCAAAAAGAAGCAACCTATGACTTGCAAAACAAAGTCTACACTTTTTTTTCTTAATCATGAAATAGTAGGTTTTTTAAAAATCCCTATTGGTTTTTACATTTTTATTACCTATTTCTTCAAGATAAAAATAACTATTTCACTCGTTTTCAAATGAAAGAGGTAAGGGATAGGGGTACAGGGCAGGTGCTTTGAGTTTGAGAGAACCCACCAATTTAAAAAATTTAGATATTAATTAATTTTTGATTCTTAGAGTTATCACATAACTTTTATAATAAGGAAAGATAATTTTGTAGAAAAATAAATTTTAATAAACACTTGATCTAAATTATCTGTATCCTAAAAACAATAGCAAATTTACCTTGGAATACATAGGCAGTACTATGAAATAACTGTTTGAAAAATGAAAATAAAATCTGGTAAATTCATAAATGTAAAGATGTGGAAAGAAAAGATTGGATGGAAATATTTCAAAATTCAGGTTACCTCTGAATGGCAGTTTTATCAGCAGCTTATTCTCATCTCTGGACATTTCTATATTTTCCAAGTTGTTCATACAGCATGTATATTACCCTTAAAATTAATGAAAAGAGCTTTTAGCAAATATTTTTTTGTCACTAGGGAAAACAGTATGTTGAGTCCTCAAAAAATTAAATATAGAATTACCATATGACCCAACAATTTCACTTCTACATATATAAACCCAAAATATTTGAAAGTAGGGACTCAAAACAGATATCTCTGCACTCATATTCATAGCAGCCTTGTTCCCAATAGCCAATGGTAAAACCACACAAGTGTTTGTTTATGAAGGTACAAACAAACAATGTGTGATATGTATACACAGTGGAATATTACTCAGCCCTAAAAAAGAAAGGAAATTCTGACACCTGCTCCAACAGCAATGAACCTTGGAGACTTATGTCTGAAATACTAACTAAAATAAGCCAATCACAAAAAGGCAAATGCTGTATGATTTCACTTACATGAGATATTTACAGTAGTCAAAATCACAGAGACAAGAAGTAGAATGGTAGTTACCTAGGAGCCAGAGAGAGGGGATACGGGGGAGTTAACATTTAATGGGTATAGAGTTTCACTTTGGAAAATGAATAGAGCTCTGGAGATGAACAGTGATGATGGCTGCACAACACTGTGAATGTACTTAATATCACTGAACTGTACACTTAATAATGGTTAACATGTAAACTTCATGTTATGTGTATCTTACCACAATTGAAAATATTTTAATCCAATTTGAATTAAAATTCAGATAACACTAGGAGATCAGATAAAATGATAAAGTTGGTGATGAAGTTGGAAGGTGGTGCGCCAAATCACTAAGGGCCTTGAGCTCCCAGCTGTTCTGTGATATCAGAGCCGTGGGGAGGAGATGTGGAGTGGCGAGCTGGGGAAGACCAGTTTGGCCACCACGCTCAGGATGAATCGGGCAGGACTACCAGGTGAGAGGGAGGGAGCCAAAAGTTATCCTGAGCATTGTGTCCTGGATGCTCTGCCTGTGTCTCCATGTTTATGGCTAGGTTGACATAGACTCAGAGAAGTGGTTTGCCCCATGTCCTAGCTCTACCATGTGGCAGAGGCTTGTCCTGAGCACAGATGGGTATGCTCTTTCCTTTGTACTATCCTACCTCCATGTATTATAAATGGAAGAAAAGGGGAAAGTGGTGGGAGAAGAGAAGATGATGGGGAGAATGGAAAGAAAGAAAACAAGAATAAAGAGAGGGAGAGCCAGCAGACAGGAGAAGGCTCAAAGCTGCAAACAAGAACAAACTTTTAAATAAAGCCTTAAGTCTGCATTGAACTTTTGACAATTATGGTTTGTCAGTATGGTAACTGATTCATAATTATTTTATGGGAGTTTAGCAACTCTATATGTAACTGGTGCAGAGCAGTTGCAGAGTTGTTAATCCTGAATGTTTATTACCCACCATTCCATAAATAGCTTAATAAATCTAAACAAGTCCAATTTATGGAGATGGTTATGGCATTCTATTCAAATTTCAAGCAATTACAATAAAAACACATCTATTGAGGGAAGAGCAGTTTTGTTATTTTTTAAATCTGGTACTGGAGGATGGCTGGGACTTGATATCCCCTTGAGCTGGTGTTTGCTCTGTGTCTGGACCCAGGGACTAGGGGCAGGACAGCAATCAGAGGCTGTCTGTGAGTTGTCTGCTGAGGAGACGGAGTGAGACTGAGATCAGGTTGTCATTTGCCATCATGTTTAAGGATCTAGGTTCCTGGTAATCATGACATTTCAAGGCTCACCTTGGACCCTACTGTGGTAAAGCATTTTATAACACAGGTTGGGTCGGTGTTGAGCATTTTTTAGAAGGTGAATGATTTGGGAAGGGCCAGAAGCAGTGATTTCTCTCCTCAAAGCTCCTTTCAAGGTCATGGACTACTGTGATCACTGCCAGGAGTTCAATACAGCCTACAACACAGTGTTGTAGGTAGAATCAGAAAGATAACCCCTCCCCGCCCCTCAACAAAATTAATGATATTACTTACTTCTTGATCCATGCATTTTCTCTTACTCCTGATACTTTGCCTTTTATTGTTGCCTATTAGGGAGGCAATTGGTTGAAGGTGATGCAATGAGGGGGTGAGGGAGGGAGGGGGGGGGAGAGAGAGAGGAGAGAGAGAGAGAGAGAGAGAGAGAGAGAGAGAGAGAGAGAGAGAGAAAGTGGAGGAAAAGGCAAGGGACTAAAAGAATCAGCCCACCTGGCCCCAGCCTGGGCCGCTATCCTAACTGTGTGCCTTGAACAAATCACTTCTACAGCTGCATCTCAGTGTCCCCTTTCAGTGCTGACATTCTGTGGTTCTGTGATTCAATGAAAAGGAACAGCAGGTGATTTAGAGACAGGTGAAAGAGGTGCTCTGAAGAGAAGGTGCCCTGTCCCAATTGGAGACAAGACTTTATATCACCAAAGACAGAAGTCTGACTCCACCTTCTTCCAGCTCAACAGTTGATTGAGATGCGACCTCTTCACTGTGAAGTGCAGTATTTGAAACTACACATGAGCAAGACTCATTCTCTTCCTCCCTAAGAGTTTGAGTCTAGCAAAGTAGGAGATGCATACTCAGGTAATTATAGCACAGGGAGGTAAATGCAAATTGACATTTTGAAGAAAATGTTTTAGGTGTACAGAGAAGGAAGGTTACTTCTTTGAATTGGGGAAGGATGTGTTTAGGTCATCCTTCATGAAGAAACTGCTATTTAGCCTAGGCCTTCAAGGATGAATGAATAGACACCCCCCAACTGAGAAAATAGGAGAAGAGCACCCAATTTAAATGGAACAGCAAAGGCAAAGAATAATGGAAGAACATTTATTTACCTGCTATATGCCAGGTATATTTGTGATCACTATGGATACAATAGTAAATAAGACAGTCTCTCATCTCATGGAGTTTACACCCATCTCATGGGTGGCAACAGGTATTAAACAAATATTCATATACACGAATATGGTGGTCTTAGGAAATGGAGATGTCTGTGCCTGAAGAGTAAGGTATGTGGTGGGGAGAAACTGGACATGAACTTAAAAATATACAAAAGGTTGTGGAGTGTCTTGAGTGCAGTGTATTTTATCCCTTGGGTAGTGGGGCACTAACAAATATTTTGTTAGTGGAGAAACATTAGGTGACTTGTGTTTTAGAACTAAAACAAAAACTGAGTAAGGAATACATTAGATGGAAAGAGACTGGATGCTGAGAAAGCAATTAGAATGTTATTACTATAATCTAAGAAAAAGATGATGAGATTCAATATAGGACCCTCTCCATGAAAATGAAGACAAGGGAGAGATTTGAAAAGAATTTTAAGAGGCATGAACAAAATTTGATGACATGAGCAGTGAACAAGAGAGAGGCAAAGACTATACCATTCACAGATCAAGTGACTTGGGAAATATTTACACCATTCCTGAATATAAGAAATATAAAAGGAAAAGATGGTTAAAGGAAAAGCATGCAATTGAATTTGAGGAGGCTACAGAACATCTAGTAAGTTGATAGAAATGTTATATTGGAATTTAAGATAAGTCCAGGCTGGAGTTAGTGATTGATTTGAGAATCTTCAATTTAGAAGTGACATAGAAGCCACGGGAATACACGAGAACACTTAGAGAAAGAATGGAGAAGACGACTATCCCTCCCCAAAGCAAGTCATGCAGAAAGGGATAAGTGAAGAAATTCAGAATGAGTACTCAGGGAGAATGATGTCCTAGAATCAATGAAGGAAATAAAAAAATAAAGGGGCTGAATATGGGAAATGATACCTGAAGGCCAAGTAAAACCAGGGGGAAAAAAGAACCATTTAATGATTAATCACTCAGAAGGGTGTTGGAGACTTCGGGTCAAGCAATTTTATTGATTTGCTAGGAGCAGAAGGCATTAAATAAAAGGTTATGAGGGGCCAAAAGTCCAGGAAGTAGAGAAAGCCAGCATGGAAAAGACTCCGAGAGAGTATTCCAGCAAAGAAGAACTGGGAATAATTGAATATTACAGTCATGACATTCGTTCACTCATTCAATAAATATTGCTTGACTAATACACTCTAAACACTGAGCTAGGGGTCATTATAGAGACCAGTAAGGCGCAATTCCTGCCTCCAAGGTGCTCAGTCTTGTAAGAGAGGCAGATGCAAGTTGCAATGAAGGCAATAGTGAAAGTATGTAAAGATACAGGTGTATGTAGCTCAGAGAAAGAAAAATTTGTTCTATCTGGTGGAGAAGTCAAGAAACTTCCTACATAGGTGCAATAAAGTTGTCTTAAAAGATTAACAATAGTTTACCAGGTGAAAGAAGATGAAATTCATTCCAACAAGTGGGAATAGTACATTCAATTAAATGAAGGCAAGAAAGAGAATGTACTTCGGTAGCCTCAAACAGTTTGGCATTGTTGGATCATGAAGTGAGATGGGGAGTGTCAACTAATGGAGCTAAAGGGTAGATAGGAACTAGAACATAATTTGCTTCAGGTGCCATGCTTTAGGATAAGAACTTGGTCTCTAGCTTGTAGATAGAAAAGGCATAAGCAAGGAAAACTTGGGGTTTTGAAAGAGCTTTGATTTTAGCTTTACTCTTTATTGATTCATATTTCCTGATTGGTTTATTTCACTGTTATTTTCCTAGTTTAAATCGGCACTTGGTTCCTTTATTTTTCATTGTATTTCTTTAATAATTAAGTACTGCTTTTATAGTATCTTATATTATTTTTGTATGAAGTGTTATATTTTTCATTGGTATCCAGGTAATAAGTTCCTTCTTTTTAAATTTTCTCTTTGAAATCAGTTTAAAAAAAGAAAGCAAAGAATCAAAATAATAAATAAATAAATTGATTCTTTGAGAGAACCAATAAAACATACATGCCTCTTACAAGCCTAATTAAGTGGGAAAAAAGGGCATGAAAGTAGACAAGATTAAAAACAAAAAAGAGGACACACGTTCCAGAGTTACATGCTTGAATGTATTGTAACAAAATTTAAGACCTACATAAAATAAATTAATTCCAAATATAACACACTCTACGAAAACTGATTAAGAAGAAATGGAAATCTTGACTCGATCAATTAGAGAAGAAATAGAAAGCTGATTAGTCACCAGTCCTCAGAGCTGAGCTCTTATATAACTTAAACAAAAGTAATTCCAATGCAGTTAAACTATTCCAGATGATATAAAACCTGCCCTATAACTTTAATAACGATCCCTGATATAGATAACAATGAAGGAAAACTATATATTAAGATGGCTTATGAATATAGATGCAAAGTTCTAAATGAAATATTGGCAAATAGAATCTGTCAATGATCTAAAGAATAGCATATTATGATGTAAGAGAATTTATCAAAATAATCCATTATGCAATTATATCAGTATATATCAATTATATCAATTTCTACCATTATATAAATAAATTGAATACATATGTGTGTATGTATATATATACTTACACATAATATGTATATTGTTTGTATATGTTTATACACATACATGACCAAATGGCATTTATCCTGAGAATGCAAGGTTGGTTGAACATACAAAAATCAAGCAAGGTAATATAGCACATTAACAGAATAAAGGGCAAAACCACTGATCATCTTCAGAAATGCAAGAAAAGCATTTTTAAATTTATTTTTATTTTTACTTTAAGTTCTGGGGTACATATGCAGATCGTGTAGGATTGTTAGATAGGTATACACATGCCATGGTGGTTTGCTTCATCCATCCCCCCATCATCTACATTAGGTATTTCTCCTAATGTTACCCCTCCCTAATCCCCCGACTCCCTGCTATCCCTCCCTTAGCTCCTGCTACCCCACAACAGGCCCCAGTGTGTGATGTTCCCCTTCCTGTGTCCATGTGTAATCACTGTTCAACACCCACTTATGAGTGAGAACATGCAGTGTTTGGTTTTCTGTTCTTGTGTCAGTTTGCTGAGAATGATGGTTTCTAGCTTCATCCATGTCCCTGCAAAGGACATGAACTCATCCTTTTTTATGGCTGCATAATATTCCATGGTGTATATGTACATTTTGTTTATCCAGTCTGTTATTGATGGGCATTTGAGTTGGTTCCAAGTCTTTGCTATTGTAAACAGTGCTGCAATGAACATACATGCGCATGTGTCTTGATAATAGAACAATTTATAATCCTTTGGGTATATACCCAGTAATGAGATTGCTGAGTCAAATGGAATTTCTATTTCTAGATCCTTGAGGAATTGCCACACTGTCTTCCACAATGGTTGAACTAATTTACACTCCCACCAACAGTGTAAAAGTGTTCCTATTTCTCCACATCCTCTCCAGCATCTGTTGCTTTCAGATTTTTTAATGAGTGCCATTCTAACTGGGGTGAGATGGTATCTCAATATGGTTTTGATCTGTATTTCTCTAATGACCAGTGATGATGAGCATTTTTTCATATGTTTGTTGACTATATAAATGTCTTGTTTTGTAAAGTGTCTGTTCATATCCTTCGTCCACTTTTAGATGAGGTTATTTTTTCCTTGTAAATTTGCTTTCGTTCTTTGTAGATTCTGGATACCCTTTGTCAGTTGGGTAGCTTGTAAAAAATTTTTCCCATTCTGTTGGTTTCCTGTTCACTCTAATAATTGTTTCTTTTGCTGTGCAGAAGCTCCTAAGATTAATTAGATTCCATTTGTCTATTTTGGCTTTTGTTACCAATGCTTTTGGTGTTTTAGTCATGAAGTCCTTGCCTAGGCCTATGTCCTGAATGGGATTGCCTAGGTTTTCTTCTAGGCTTTTATGGTGTTAGGTCTTATGTTTAAGTCTTTAAACTCTCTGGTGTTAATTTTTGCATAATGTGTAAGGAAGGGGTCCAGTTTCAGCTTTCTGCACATGGCTAGCCAGTTTTCCCAATACCATTTATTTATTAAATTGGGAATCCTTTCTCCATTGATTGTTTTTGTCAGGTTTGTCAAAAATCAGATGGTTGTAGATGTGGGGTGTTACTTCTGAGGCCTCTGTTCTGTTCCATTGATCTATAACTCTGTTTTGGTACCAGTACCATGCTGTTTTGATTACTGTAGCCTTGTAGTATAGTTTGAAGTCAGGTAGTGTGATGCCTCCAGTTTTTTTCTTTTTGCTTAGGATTGTCTGAGTATGCAGGTTCTTTTTTGGTTCCATATGAAGTTTAAGGTTGTTTTTTCTAGTTCTGTGAAGAGGGCCATTGGTAACTTGATGGGGATAGCATTGAATCTATAAATTTCTTTGGGCAGTATGGCCATTTTCATGATATTGATTCTTTCTATCCATGAGCATGGAATGTTTTTCCATCTGTTTGTGTCCTCTCTTATTTCCTTGAGCAGTGGTTTGTAGTTCCCTTGAAGAGGTCCTTCACATCCTTTGTTAGTTGTCTTCCTAGGTATTTTATTCTCTTTGTAGCAGTTGTGAATGGGAGTTCACTCATAATTTGTCTCTCTGTTTGTCTGTTATTTGTGTATAAGAATGCTTGTGATTTCTGCATGTTGATTTTGTATCCTGAGACTTTGCTGAAGTTGCTTATCATCTTAAGGAGATTTTGGGCTGAGATGATGAGGTCTTCTAAATATACAATCATGTCGTCTGCAAATAGAAACAATTTGACTTCCTGTTTTCCTAACTGAATACCCTTTATTTCTTTTTCTCATCTGATTGCTCTGGCTAGAACTTCCAATACTACATTGAGTAGGAGTGGTGAGAGAGGGCATCCTAGTCTAGTGCCAGTTTTCAAAGGGAATGCTTCCAGTTTTTGCCCATTCGGTATGATATTAGCTGTGGGTTTGTCATAAATAGCTTTTATTGTTTTAATACACGTCCCATTGATACCTAGTTTATTGAGCATTTTTAGCACAAAGGGCTGTTGAGGCAGCAATTAATAGTCTACCAACCAAAAAAAGTCCAGGTCCAGACAGGTTCACAGCCGAATTCCACCAAACATACAAAGAGGAACTGGTATCATTCCTTCTGAAACTATTCAAAACAATACAAAAAGATGGAATACTCCCTAACTTATTTTATGAGACCAACATCATCCTGATACCAAAATCTGGCAGAGACACAACTAAAAAAGAAAATTTCAGGCCAATATCCCTGATGAACATCAATGCAAAAATCTTCAATAAAATACTGGCAAACCAAATGCAACAGCACACCAAAAAGCTATCCATGATCAAGTAGGTTTCATCCTGGGGATGAAAGTCTGGTTCAACATATTCAAATCTATAAACATAATCCATCACATAAAGAGAACCAAAGACAGAAACCACATGATTATCTCAATAGATGCAGAGAAGGCCTTTGACAAAATTCAACAGCCTTTAAAAAATTTTAAAGGGTCAAGTAAATTTGAAAAGTCCACAAATTAGTTATTTGGACTTTTATTCAAATGCTTATATACAAAGGACAAGTCATTTTAATCTGAATTGTAGTATAGCAAAATTTTCCTACTGTGTCAGCATAAATCCTATTCCAGAGTCTCTGCTCATCAGTGTTAGGTTTTGATTCAATTGGTAAACATCACACTTAAATTCCTCTTCACCAATTATTGGCTGTGAAGCCTTGGGACATTTATTTGCTTTCTTTTTGCCAGTTACCTCATTTGTAAAAACCTGACCCATAGATCATTTTAAAGATTTATATAATGTATGTGACTTGCTTACGATAGCCAAATACAGAGTAAATGCTTGACAATTGTTTGAGCTGCTCATGTGTCTTTTTTTTCCCTTTACTCTGCTAGAAAATGTTACAACAATGACTAAGGAAGAAACTCACTCTACTTTTCTATTATAAGTCTAACATATTGTATATAATATTATAGCAAATTGATATGTAGATGAAAGAATGAATGAATGGCCTTTCTCATAATTAGAAAATAAGCAAGCTCAGAAATTAAAAATAATTCATGTCATAAACTAATTTCTCGATGCAGAAGAAATAGGCTGGGTGATGTCCATTTCCATTAAAAAATGCTGAAATATCCTTGTAAAACTAGAATATATTTAAGAAGTCAGATAGAATGCATAAACATTCTTTTTTCATTATTATATGCTTTGTCTATGTGGATATGGATTTTAAATGTATATACTAAACGTAAGCAAAGTAGATGAGAGAGGGAGAGATTATGCAGAGAGTGAATTTTTTTCCTTATATTGAAAAGCTTTCTTTACTACAAGTATATTTAATCTACTTAAATATATGATGTAAGCCTGCTTTATAATAACCATAGGTTATTTGTTAAAAATGGAGAGTCTTATTTTTTAAATTATTGCTTTAGTTGAATTATAAATAAAATAATACACTTCAAAAAGATGATAGAGAGGATAGGCAGTCTCTTTGGTCATTGGTTATCCCAATACTTCCTGCCTAGCTAGATTTCTATGACCATATTTATATCTCTAGATATCTCTTTTCTCTTACACCCATGATCAGATTTGTGTCTCAAGTGCACAATAAGATATAATTTATATCTTATAACAGTTTAAAAATCAAAAATATATATTTTCTTTGTTCTCAGCAAAGAAACACAAATTTATTAGAAAAAAACTTGTAATGTAAATGTATTAGAAGATATTATACAATATTACTAAAAACAAACAACACATAAATTCCATTTTGTGGATGTCACACTAATTGTAAAATATAAAATATACTGTCATTCTAAAATAAATTGCCAATTATAGAACAGATAGGAATAAAAATTTGAGGTAAACTGATAATTTGGTGAATTGATCATTTGACAGATTGCTTAACTGGGTGACAGATTATCTTGTCCTGAATCTATAAGCCTTTTACTAAAATCTTTTAGAATAAACCCTGCCCTGTAATGCTTAGGCATCCCAGTTCTGGAATCAAACTATCAGGTGTCAAATCCTAACTCCAACACTAAATAGGTGATTAAATGATTATCCCTCTACCTCAGTTTTAGTGTGATGACTGAATGACATGATCTATGTAAAGCACTTAGCATAGTACCAGGAACACAGAAAGAACCAGGATAATAACCCTATTACTGTCAAAAACATAGGAACTGACAGTCGAGGTTTACTTAGCCTGGTAATTTTGCCTTTGCAGGTTCAGAAATACCATCAATAGTACAACTTTTGAGAGATCCTGAATACACTTCAGTCACCAAGTTCGTGCTATGATCGTTAAATAGATGTGTTTTATTATGCATTTGTTATCACTATGAATTGATTCTCTAAAAAAATACCTGTAGGTTTAGGAATTAGTCCCAATAATTAAGTTCTATCATATGGCTTTGTAATTAATTTAGTTTGTTACCTTACTTTAATATTGCTTTATTTTATGTTCTTTCCCTAACCTTTTCCAGTGGCTTTTTTCTCATCACTTAGAGGTTAGCAATGCTCTCCCATTTCAATATACTTATAATCAGATTTATTTAGAATGGAATATAGCAGATACTAGATGCCATCTTATTAGCAAGAGCTTTAAAACTTATTGAAAGTTCAAATTTACCAAGTCCACTCATACTAGAAGACTTTATGAACAGCATATATTTCAACATCAGCAATCTGCACATACCAAATATCTCACTATACATTTTTACTTATGTTAACTTTTTAACATGTTTTCCAACTAAATTTCCAGTGATTTTTTGAGGTTTAACTCATAATTATAATTGTATTATTCTTAAAAACAAAAGCAGGCCTGGCGCAGTGGTTCACGCCTGTAATCCCAGCACTTTGGAAGGCCAAGGCAAGTGGATCACCTGAGGTCGGGAGTTTGAGACATGGAGAAACCCTCTTTCTTCTAAAAATACAAAATTGGCTGGGCATGATGGTGCATGCCTATAATCCCAGCTACTGGGGAGGCTGAGGCAGGAGAATAGCTTGAACACGGGAGGTGGAGGTCGCCATGAGCTGAGATCGCACCATTGCCCTCCAGCCTGGGCAACAAGAGCGAAACTCCATCTCTAAATAAATAAATAAATAGCAAGCAAATCTTCTGTCAGAAAAACAGTTATGTGATGGAACATTAAATGTAACCAATTATAGGACTACACTACTACATGAGATTATTTTGAAAGCCCTTAAAAATTCAGAAATGACAGAATATATAATATAAACTAAATTTCAAAAATAGTTAAAAGCTTCTGATAAAGTTTGTATTAGTAACATGGCTATAGTATACAGTGTCTAAAATTTATAATTTGATTACTTGACAGCATAGAATAAGCTAAGGAAATGATTTCAATATTTCAATTTAAAAATAGTATGCAATGATTGTAATCATTGATAGCAATAATTCAATTAATAAGTCTACCTAAGACATTAAGGATTCATACACTTTTGTGATAAAATAAAATGAATAGGGAAACTAATGTATTTGATATGCTATTTGCGTTCTATGCTAAGTACCATCCTCAGTCATCCTAGCTGTTCTGTATGTCCATTTTCTGGGCCTCAATTTCTTATCTGCATAAGAAAGTGACTGGATGAGGGGAGCCCTAGTCCAATCATTGATTCTCTATCAATGAGTCTCTCAATTTAGGACTACCTTAATTGAGACTGACTAATGCTCTGGGAGAAGGTGTTTCCTAATACATAATATCTTAATAAAATCAATTAATCAGTAAGACCCGTAGGTTTAAAATTTGTTGAATGGATATGATTGGAAGATACAGAAATCTGTTGTTTTCTCATTCTTAATCCCATTTATTAATTTCTCTGCTTTAAAACTATTTTATAAGATTATATTTTTATTATTATATGATCATATTAGAGGCACACCTTCTACTCTTAATAAAATAGTCCAACAGATGAAAGTTTGTTAATTTTGTACTCTATGCATTTAGTTTCAAACATGCTCTTCTTTCAGTGCTAGGTTTCAATAAACATTTCTTAAAATGTGATGGTTTTATATTATAACTTAAAGATGATAGAGAGCTCACAGAATGATTTGCATAATTGTGTTCCTCAGAAAAGATAATACTCAGAAAGCAGAAATCAAATCAACACTTGAGTTTAACTTGTACCTGCAAGCCAGCAAAGCACTTTAAAAGTAAATCTAGCTTTATTGGTATCTACTGAAAACAGTAGAAACTATCGGATTTTTAATTTCTGGAGAGCTTAGGGGACCACATAGAGAGCTTTCTTTTCTGAGTGCTTTCTGTCTGTTTCTTCCCAGAAGTTAGACCTATTGACATTTTTATTATTGATTTATTTGATATACATGCCTTTCATCTCCATATTTTTCTTCTCTTTCTCTCTCCCACCTTTCTATCTAGTATGCAGTGTGGACTGCCCTCTGGGTCACCTGGAATGTGTTCATTATCTGCTTTTATTTGGAAGTCGGTGGACTCTCTAAGGTGAGTTTATCATGCTTTTAAAATACACTTTAAAATGAGTACACATCTAAGTATCATGACTACATCCACACATATGTATATTTTACATGTGTGCGGGTATAGAATAATGAAATACTCTCCAAAAAAGACTTTAGGTACCCTTTAGGGAAGAATCATCTTGGGATTACGTTAATATAATGGAACTTCAAAACAACTGCTTTCTGGTATAGTTTGTTATACTGAAGTGGGACTCAACTTCCAGTGTATCCTCTTGTCCATTTTAAAAAGACATAATGTCATAGTGACTGCAGGCCTAAATCTTAAGTAGAAAATGGTTTTGAACATGCTTGTGTTTAAAGTAGAAGAAGAGATGAACAAAGATGTTAACATAACAGACACAAATGGCACGTTTCTATCTCTGCTGGAATATTAATTCTGGAAAAAACTGACAAAGAATGAAATCCTTATATAGGTAAGTGGAGCCCACGTTTACTAAGAAGTAAATGTATCAGTGTGGTGATTCCTATTTTGAAATTTTAATCACACAGAAGACAGTTGTCTTAACGGAGCAATGATGCACACATTATTTCTGCCTGTCTAGAACTGTCAGCAAATCACATGATTTTATTATGCCTCCTACAGAAGTGTCTCACCACCCAAATGTAAGAACAACTTAAGTTTCTAGTTGTGTTTCTTAAACAGGATTTTTTGTGAACTAGCACAATTTTCACTCTAGAGAGGAAACTTAACAGTATAATTCCAAAAAGTATAAGAAAGCTGAAGAAAGTTGTCATCCTTTAAAACTTCCCATTATCAAATATATTTATGCTAACTTATTCTACTGTTTTATATCAGTCTCAAATTTTCTAAGTAATGTACTTGTGGTTTAGATTTTAGAAAATGTGTCTTGAGCAGCAAGGATACTTTTAGAATTAGGTTCCATTGAAGTTCATGTGGTAAGAAAACATGTTTGATTCAACCAAGCAGCAAAAATCCCTGAAGGATTTTTTCCAGAGCCTCCAGAGGTGATTACTCTTTTCTTCTCGGCTATAAGAACCGTAATTAGAACTTGTCACCACTTTCTCACATTGGCAAATGTATTCAGGAACCAGAAGTAATATTTCCAAAATTGAGTTCCATACATTTGGACTAACATCTAACTTAAATAATTGTACTATCGACTGTAGTTCACCACTCATTTCTAAGACAGAAAAAAAAATACTTAAATTAATGCCCAGTTATATTCTATAAATGCAGATTATGAAGTAAATAATTTTCAAATGCAAATCTTATGAATAAAATAATTACAAATAATATGCTAAGCACATTTTCAACCCGTTGCATTTTGTATCTTGTGATTTGAATGGTCATTTTAATTAAATTTTTTATTTCACTTGGTAGAAATTATTATCTTTTCTTCTATATAAACCAATTTGGGATAAATTAGACCAAAGAAATTTGTCCTATGTAATTGGCATCATAGTGTTTGGAAAGAAGGCTGAATTTTGAATCATAAGTCTTTAGTTCAAATCTTGTCTTTAGCACTTATTAACTGTGAACGCTGAAGCAAATCATTTGGCTCCATGGAGTCTTGTTGAAAACTAATAAAACCAGCTTTGCCCATATTACACACATAATATGTGGTAACTCAGGTAAGCTTTAAAACAAATCTGTAAAGTGATAAATAAGTAAATATCAGCAGTCATATTTTTCATATAGCTCGGATTTCCCACTGCTGCTCAAGATCATTTTTGTGAATTGCTTGTTGTAACTGCTTTTTGAATATCCATGTGCACGTCTAAAAGTTTTATCTCATTTCTTTGGGTACAAGGTTGAAAACATGGACGTAGTCATCCTGGTTATGTATTTTATTACCTATTTAAATGGCATTAAGCAGTCAATCAAGTAGTCTAGGTCATTAAAAAGATAGATGACCCCAAAAGGAACGTCCTAAAGATTTTCTGTTGGTCTCCTATTTACTGCCTCAAAGACTGGTAACATCTCCCTGGTTAGCCACAGTTTAGACTCAATTCCAATCTGTAGGAAATCTATTTTGGAAAATAAAGCAGAGTTAAGGACCTTTGACAAACAGAAATACCTAGCCACTTTTCCAGACTGGTTTGTGTAAGAAACTCCTTGTCCGTATGCGTTGGCTTATACACTAACTTTCTAGATTCTCTCTCCTGCTAGTTCATGAATGTATTTCTTGGAATTATTCATTCGGATAGATTAATAGAAACCTCCCTATACTGTCAACTTGATCCAAAATTAACATTCTGGTATAGTGAATCTTTCTTTAAAAATGGGATCCAGAGTAACTTCTACAACATCTCTGTGAATTTGGGTGTTATTCCAATGACAGATATGGCCTGTCAATAGTACCTTTGTATGCTATGGTGTTCTTTTGCTAACAGTTTGCATTCATTGAGTGACAGTCGTCCTGTCTCACATGAAACGTAGTGAGCAATCTCATGGACTGGAGTGCCTGGAAACTGAGATTCTTACAATGCTGGGTAGGCTAACAGTGCTGTGTACTCTTGTGTTTTAAAAAGATCATTTTAATTCCTAGTGAGATAAATACTGATAGATGTAATCCACATAAGCAAAAGCTGTTTAGGATCCTCATTAACATTTAAGAGTATAGACGTGCTGAGGCCAAGAAGCTTGAGAACCACTCCCATAGAGTAACCACTATAACTAACTAGCTAAATAAAAATAATGTAAACAGTAAGAAACCAAAGAAGATGGTACAAATAAGAAACAAATAACGATATGGTAGATTAAAACACAACCATGTCAATAATTATATGAAATGTAAATAGACTAAACACTCCAGTTAAAGACAGAGATTAGAACAATGGATTTTTAAGAAGACAATACTTTGTTATTTATATGAAATATACATTAAATGTAAACACATATATGTATGGAAATTAAAAAGATGGAAAATATATGCTATGCAAACAATAATCAGAAGAAAACCTCTGTGGTCATATTAATGTAAGAAAAAAGTAGATTTCAAATAAAGAGTATGAATAGAGATAAACAGAGATGTTTTATAATGATATCAGGATCAATGTATTAAATAGACACAATAATTTGAAACTACATCAAATAACTGAATTTTAGAACATATGAGGTAAAAATTGGCAATATTAAAGGGGGAAATTGGCAAATCCATTAACATGGGGCAGAGTTTAATACTCCATTCTTGCTTATTGAGAGAAAAAGTAGGCAAAATTCAATACAAATAAAATATTCGAACAACACTATCAAACAATTTGTCTGTCATATAGAGGATATTACACTTAAAATTACAAGATAAATTTTCTATTAGTGTGCTGAACAATGACCAAGATGGTATTCTGGGCCATAAGCAAGTCTCAGTAAATGTTGAATGACTGAAATAATAAAGATAATATTCTCCCACCACAAATATAAGAATAATTTATAAATGTTAATAAATCACAAATCAAACAGGAAATTTAGAAGAAAATTGAAAATACATAATTTAAAAAAACTATTATTTGTGGATAAATTTCTAGCAGTATTGAGAGGAAGAAATGTAGCTTTCAATTGATATTAGAAAAAAAGTTAAACATCAATGATATACACTTCCATCTTAAGAAGAGCAATTTGACTAACATCTCATAGTTGATTCTTTGAAAGAATTAATAAACCAACAAGCACTTAGTAAGGTTGATCCAAAAAAAGAATAAACATTACAAATGATCAATTCATTAAAGAAAGAAGTGACATAACTACAGATTAAACAGAAATTTAAAAATTAATAGAAAAAATTAAAAATCAATATTGATAGCCATGAATTTATAATTAAAAATCTTTCTACAGAAAAAAATATCAAAGTAGAAACAATTGGTTTGCAATTGGTTAAGAAAACAGAATTTTCTGTTTAAAAATTTTGGAGTTAGTAGAAAAATGTCAACTTGCTAGGGTTAGTGAGCTTCTCCAAGCCTTTCAGGAAAAAACTTAGAACAGAAGGCAATAAAGTTTATTCTTCACTTCCCTCCAATCTGGGCTCTATGTACCAGCAGATCTATTAGGTGAGGATCCCCAGTGGGTGTCCAAGCCTCTGAAAGACAACTCAGGGACATCTGTTCAGGTGTCATCTTTAGTTTCTGCAGAGAAAGCAAACATTTCTGGAGGTTTAACTACCTTCACTATTGTTAAGGTTACTATTCTCTTCTTGTTTAGCAAGTTACTTAATTACCTCTGGGGCTAGCTAAATGCCTGGAATTGCTCTTTCAAAAATTTTGGGATTGTCCTTTATTTCCCTGCTTGGAGTTTTGCAGGCCTTCAAAAAGGGGGTCAGGGTGGAGGTCTTTACTCAGCATCACTCTATCAAACATAAGAAATAAATAATGCTAATCTTAACTCAAACTCTTACAGAAAATACAGGAGAAGGGACCGTTTCACAAATAATTTGGTGAGCTAACAAAATCCTGATACCACCTTATAGACAATAATTAAATTGACCAAATTGACCTCTATGTTTTAGCAATCCTTGGCCATATCTCCAGGAAATTCCTCATCAGCGATTCTGCCAAGAGGGACTCCACATGGTGACTTGTTTGTCAACACTTTATCTTCCCTTCTCTTCTCTCCCAGGCTCTTTGCTAAGATCAAAATTCTTGCTCCTTTATAGATCAAATCAAATCAGCTCTACTTTTGTCTTTCCCTCACTAATCCAGGCTATTTGCAAGCATCCTCACTTTTCTTATCTACAAAAGCCCATCCAAATGTATTCCTTAAAAATGAGCTCTCTGTCACGCAGATGAGAAATGTCACTCTATCACATAGCAAAAGCACCTACAATCAGATTGTATTTAAAGACTGTTTTTTAATTCCCCATTACACTTCAGTACTTTTTGAAGTGGTAGTTATTATTAAGCCTAATTGTTTGTTCTACTGGAAATAGACAATGACTTGAGACTTCACTTTCTTTCTTTCCTTCCTTTTCTACTTCCTTCCTTCTCCCTTTCCTTTCCCTTCCCCTTTCTCTTTCCCTTTCCCTTCCCTTTCCTTTCCTTTTTTTGTCAACAGGCTAAGGGGCATTTTTTGTTAGAGTTCTTTTTTCATAATAAAAAATATAAATTACATATAGAAGTTGCAGAAACTAGATAGACAAGAAGAAACATCACTTCTGCTTCAAACATTTGAAGATCACTTCCATGAATATTTTGATTCCAATTTATTCTCCTTCTGCTGTGTTTCTGTGGTTTTTCTTTTCTGTTTTTCTTATTATTGTTGAAATAATACTACAGAGAAAATTGACATTCTGACTTTTTAATAATTAAGCTTAATGAATAACATTTTCATGTTGTCACTAAAGTCTTGGCTTATATTTTTAATGTTTGTGTAGTATTACATCAAGCATCAATAATTTTCTTCTGCTCTTTTTTTAATGGAGATGTTACAGGCTCCTCATACACTTTGCTAAATTTCCTCTCCAAAAAGTATACAATTATTTGCAAAATTTGAGTATCTAGAGTGTTATTAGCACAAGTTTACCTGTTTCATCATTTTGGGGTTTTGGGGGCTATTTTCATGGTGAAAAAAATCTTATTTCTTTGTTTAAAGTACAATTTTAAAAAATTTCTTCAAAGTTAAATATCTCCTAATGTGCTCGATAATCAGCTTTTATTTTCACTTTTTGTTAACAGGTTTTCTCTTTTTTTATTTTGTGCTTTAGTAATGATGTTTTTAGGCTTTAGTCTAAAATAATTTTGTTATTTGGCATTATTACTAAAATAATTTTAGTAATGATGTTTTTAGGCTTTAGTCTAAAGCATAATTTTGCTTTATTGTTCAAGGTGAAAATCTGAATAGATATTTTACCAACAGCTGACCAATGGCAAAAACAATATATACTTAGTAGGCTTTTCACTGATTTGTTTTGATTTTTTATGATATAATAAATTTCTATAAGATCTATTTCTAGAATATCATCCATCATTTTTGGCACATATTCCTTTAATTATATTAGTTTGTATATACCTTATAATAGGAATGATCTCTCTACAATCCAGTCTTCCCCACTCTATGATTAAACCTCATACATTGTTTTTTTCAGATGATTTTAGAATAAATCTGTTCAAATGTATATCATGTATATTATATATCTCATTTTAGTTTTGTTTTTATTCATTATATTTAACTTTTAATTAATTTAGGAAAGTGAGAAAAATTTATGTTAGAGAATTTAGGAGGAAAGTTTTGAGTAACAGAATCAATCATAGATGATGTGAACTAAAAGTTCAAAAATCTGACTTCTTATAAACTAGTCATCACAGATTGTGTCAAGATTCTTGGGTGTCACTTGACAGAAATTATTGTTGCAGTTTCCTTACTCCTTAGCTTAGCAAGGTTCAAGTTCTCGATCCATGACCAAGAAGTGTAAGGCACACAGGCACTGGAGAGTGAGTAAGGCAGAGTAGGGTTTATTAAGCAACAGAAAACTCTCGACAGCAAGAGGGGCTCCGAGAGTGGATTGCCAGAAATGGGGCTGAGTTCTGGGTCTTTATGTGCCAGAAACAAGGAAGACTTCTGTGTGTTCTGCCTTAATGGGAGGGGTAAAGGATCCCCCTGTGGGTGTTGCATCTGCGCATGCTTAGGGTTGGCCAGAGTGACTCCATCTTAGTTATTACTCATGAGTGCCTAAGCGAAACCTGCAGAGGGCGGGTGGGGGCAAAACCACAATGTTAATAATATTGCAATTGGCTCTGGGTCAAGTTAAGGACATTTAGTTAGTTTATTTTGCCTTCACCTAAATTGAGACAGTCCCTTCTGAGCAGACATCTTGGTATAAGAGAAAGTTCTTAACCACATTTCCACCTTCTACCTACACCACATGGGCAGTGCAGATGCATTCCCGCAGGCTCTGTCTCTCTCCTGAGACCCTCCCTCTTTAGCTGCCTAGCCAGCCTCTAACTGCCTCCTCTCTCCATATTTCTAGCTAATTCTTTTAGAAGGGACACTGTGTAGGAGGGACAACAGAAGCAGGAGGCAGAAGGATTGTGTTTGAGACAGCCAGGAGCTTAGGTAGACACTGGAGGTGCAGAGGACTGACAGTCTTGTCAGAAAGGCACAGCTGAGATGTAAACAGGATCCAGCCGTTGTCCACCTGCTCACAATTTAAATTACTAGGGTGTGTTAGAAGGCGGGTGTAATGATCCCAGCTGGATCAACATTTGTCTCTTTGACAGGGGAAGACAAGATTCAAGATTAGGGGTCTCACTGATTTCATCAACTGGGAGAAAGTTAATTTTAATACAAAAGAAAATAGGGTAGTCTCAAGAAAAGAGAGATAACCATGGCCACCACAGAGCATGCCTTAACCATTCTTATCAGCTAGTAGTGTATATTCTCATGTGCATAAACAATCATGCCCCTTGCCTATTATGGGATTCTTGATCACAGCCTCTGGCTATTCCCTTTGCTTTTGTCTCATCTGCCAGCCTGCCCTGCAACAGGCATTTATGACTGTGGGCTTGAGTGTTCTGGTTCTCTCACTGCCTTCCAGCACTTGAAGGTAGTGGATGCATTGTTTTAAAGGAATGTGTATATGTATGGTGGGGTGTGGAATGGTTGTGGGTAGGTAACTAAAAGTGTCTGTCTATACTCATGTAATCTTCTGAAGCCTCAATTTCCTATTCTACAAAAAGAGGAAAGCCACAGCAATAATCATATCGGGCTGTTGAAAGGATTAAATAATACCTATACTGGGCTTAGAAATGATCTTGGCATATTGTGAGCTTTCAGTAAATGGTGGCTCTTATTATTGCTATCAACATCATCATCTTTATTATTATTGAGAAATTAACAGACATCACAGTTCTCATCCTGAAAACCTTTGGGACATATTTATTACTATGCAAGAACCGTAAAAGAGAAAAATTGTAGGACTGAGTGACTTGTTTAAAAACATGAAAGAGTCCCCTGTGATAGAACCTCAGAGCTGCATATTAACTTCACAGCTGTAACAGTATTAATTAAATCATTTCCTTCAACATGTAAATAGCTTTTTGATATACATCTGCAGCCAGATTCTCCTGGTGTCCCTACTGCTTCCCGGAGGAGTACTTTAAGCATCTTTGGAAGTCTCCAAGGCTGCTTTTCATGCCACACTTTAAGATCACCAAGGGCACAATTAATAAGTTATTACTGCTTGTTTGGAAGTTACAAGACTTGAAATAAATTTTTCCTCCCTAGGAATACATTTGGAATTAAATATGAAAACCCATCTTATTTGCTATACTTTAAGATACTGAAAAATAAGTTATGTTGAAAACCCAAGTTGTAATACTTTTATTCCAAATAAATTAGTCCAATCTGTCTTAATGGCATCTGTTGATTATTTTACATTTAAAATTATTTGAAAATTTCTAGGTACATTTTATGTAGAAAATTTAGGTTAATATTTCTCCTCATTGACTTTTCTTAAAAGATGTGGTACTTACATGTTAGTAATCTTAGAGAATTTTCAATACATTACATGTTCGTAGAATCCTGAATCTGTACAACTGTGTATGAGCATAACTTTGACATAAAAATGAATGCAAAGACATTCTACAAAGATTCATTTTATCTTATTCATGAGCTTTGATCAGAGGTCTTCCAAAAACTTATAGGCAGGGGACAGGGAAGGGAAATGGACTAACTCTTCCTGATTTCCTATATAGCACAGAGGCTTTCCATCGCTTTTTTTTTTTTTTTCCATTTTATCCTTACCACAGAGGTAGACATTAGTATCTTTATTTTGTAAATGAAGAACCTCAGCTAGGAGACGCTAACTTGCTCAAGGCACACAGCAGTAAACTGAGATGCCATGTCTTAAAGCCTCCTTCCCAAGGCTGCTTCATTTCCCATTACAAGAAGTTGCTTCCTACACAGATGGAAAACTCACCTTCATTTGATTCTCTATGTCATGTTTTAACCGCTATGCTTTTTCTAACTTGCAGGCATTTTGATTCTTGGAGAAATTTAAGCCATTTTCCCAGAAGGCAATAATAGCACCTTATTGTCCTCTTTTGACTTAAACTGACACCATCATTCATGAGGGTCTTCTTTTTAAATCTTCAGTTGAATAGTTCACCTGAGTAGCCAAGCATCAGTGAAATAGTTCTTCCTTTTCAAGGCTCATTCTTATTACCTACCCTGAACTGTTCCTTTGCGCTTATTGAGAAAATTATTTTTCTTGATCAAGGTTCATTTTCCTTCAAGGTTGAATTTTTCTATCAACTTTAGCTTTTGGACAGGTTATTTCCAGTAGGAAAATTTTCAACAGTCAATTCAGAGTTCAGTGTATGAACAACTGCAGAGGAAACAGAACTCTCAGTTTCCCTCAGCTGTTTACAATCTATCCTTTGTCTTTTATAAACATTCAAATAGTTTTGCATCTCATAGAGTTCTTTTTCTGGTGGTAGTTTGAAATTAAATCAAGGATATATGGTATCTTTCCTTTTTTATTTAAATAAATACCTACTGAATCTGGTAATGAGTCTTTAAGTCACATTTATCTTTTCTTTTTGGTATCTTCCTACCTGGACATTTTCCAAAAGGAATCTTAAAATGTGATGTTTAAAGAGGAATGAAGGTAGGGTATGGAATATCTATATTAAAATTTTCGGTGCCACAAAAGAAGTAGCACTCAAACGTAAGTTTCCTCAGCAAGGCAATTTACTTTTATAGAAGGGTATGGCTCACAGATGGAACAATGGCTAGCACAGGTGAGTGCACACCTGGACAAGGGAGGGGAAGGGGTACTTATTCCTAGGTCACCCTTACTGCTGTGTCATTCCCCTATTGGCTAGGATTAGACTGCACAGTCTAGTCTAATTCTGACTGGCTATTTTAAAGGGAGCAGGGTACCATATAAGCCAAAGTGGCAGATTGGGTGGGAAGAACTGTTACAAGCAAGTCAGAGCAGGTAACCAGGGGTCAAAGCAGGTGACCGGAATGAGTCTGGACGAAGCAGAAGACCAGGGGAACAGATGTGAACTACTGATTGTAAGTGGTCAAAAAGGTTGTTTACTGAAACTACAAGGAAGTTAAACTTTAAAATGGAGAATTAAAGAATAAGAGAGCTGAACACACTGACATACTGATTCTTTGAAGACAAACTTGGGGTTCACTATATCTAACATGCTTACAATATATCCATTGTCTTTTATAAACATTTAAATATTTTTGCATCTCATAGAGTTCTTTTTCTGGTGGTAGTTTGAAATTAAATCAAGGATATATGGTGTCTTTCTTTTTATACTTAAACAAATACAACCTACTGAATCTAGTAATAAGTTTCTAAGTAATATTTATATTTTCTTTTTGATATCTTCCTACCCAGACATTTTTCAAAAGGAATCTTTTTTTTTTGTAATTTTTATTTTTTTTGAAAGAAAGAAAAAGAGAGGAAAGAAAGTGAGAGTGAAAGAAAGAAAAAAAAGAATGTAAGAGAGAGAGAAAGAGGAAGAGAAAGAGGGAGAGAGAACGGGATTCTTGTTCTATTGCCCAGGCTAGAATGCAG